>JAANSO010002821.1:0-12663 GCA_036507315.1 Lepidocyrtus fimetarius | reverse complement strand
GATTTCCACTCGCTTTTGCCCTCATGTCATATCGCAACAATTATCAGTTAAGGGGAAATATAAAAGTAGTTTTTGCAGCCTTGTGAAGGTTATTTATGTAACAAGCAGAAAAATATGTTTAAACTTAATAAGGTGCGTTAATTCAAGTTAATTTCGTAAACACTGCAGATTTTGTAAATTAACCAGTTGGTAAAGGCAAATAGGTATACGCATCTAAACGACACCCTGCATGTTTGAGACTGCAAGCAGGGCTTGCCAATCCCGTGATTTTGCTCTTGGATTATGGATTAGGGATTAACGTTAAAAAAATTTGCACATGGATTAAGGATTACGGATTAAACAGTAATCAAACTTGGGATTGGGATTAAGGATTAGGATTAAATTTTGGATTAAAATTCCGAAAATTGACATAGTCAAAAAGATTCCATTTAACACATTTAAATGAAACAAGTAGGTTATCTCACTGAATATTTAATTTATTCTAAAAAATAACTATTTTGGCTGAAACAATAAGTGAAAATTGACCGAAAAGAACTTTTTTTTGCAAAAAATACCAAAAACAACTGAAAATATTTAATCCACTTTTGGAGACGGATTGGGATTAAGGATTACGGATTAATTAGCTTTAAATTAAAGGTCGGGATTAGGATTAGGGATTATAATCCCAATCCCATTAATCCAGGATTTGGATTGAGTTCAATCCGGGATTAGACAAGCCCTGACTGCAAGAAGGGAAGAAGTTTTAATTATATGCTTAAACCTTCAAGTTTACTGATTCTGTAAGTAGTAAAATTTTAATCAAAATATGACTTAATTGTTTTTTATTTTTACAATCAAGCAGTAAAAAGTAAACCCGAAAAAAGAAAAAGTTTAATGCGACAAAATCAGATTTTCCCTTCAGTTAATGAAACAGGCTCATAGATTTTAAGCAAAATAGTAGGTTTGCGGTTTTGTTTGTCTAGTACACAGGAAAATAATGTAGATGTACACTTGGTTAACTTGTCTTCTTTACTGTGATGTGTAATGACATGAAGAGAACAGACAAGGTTAAATTCAAGTCCTTTTTTGTACAAAATCATCCTGAATCATCCTTTGCTCTTCTACTAAATTTCTTGTTTCTTGTCTCTCCCCTCTCTTAACTTGTCAAGTGAGCACAAGGCTTAAGGTTAGAGTTGATTTTGAGTATTGCTGAAAAATGGAGAGTTATACAGCTCTGCACAATTCCCTGCTACTACTACACTGCCCAGCATCTTTTCTTTAAAAGACTTGAAAATGGGATGGTAATAAAAAGAATGAACGAGGCTCATTCTCATCCACATTTATATAAAGCCAGTTTCTTTCGACGAGATATTTCTTCCCCGGGGGTCTCCACAAAATTCATTCTGTGTCATCATCATGTTGTTGTATCTTTTCATTCCTCGCAGAGTTTGTTGTAGCTTTGGTATACAGTTGCTTGCCTCAGCTCAGCCTTTTCTCACGACTACAATGAAAATGACGGTATTGTAACAACACACAAAAGCAGTTTAGGGAGAAATTTTAGGGGGTTATCAACTAGGCTCACTTATTCCATTTAAAGAGGCAGCGATGGAGACTTTATTTCCAGTTTCTGTTTTCATAAAAATAAATGTGTAAAAACAAATTATTCATTTAATATAATCAAACTTATTTTATTGTCTGTTAGTTTTAGATGTGGAAGCAGAAAGGGCAATTAAAAATTAAATTAATTCGACAAAATATTTAATAAATTAAGTTATGTAAACAATCAGATATTCAAATAAATAAAAATTATTTAAAAACCAGATAATTTCATTTAGTATTGCATTTAAACTACAATATTGCACAACTGAAATTTTAATTTGATTTGGTATTTTCAAATTCCATTTTTTTGTTAAATTGCTTTAGGAAGAAGATAAAACAATAAGATGCGCCAATTTCTTTTCAATTTATCAATGGTGGTGATAAAAGAGAAAAAAGAAAGCTGTTGTGTGATGCTTTTGTATTTTAGCTTCAATCATAATTTAATTTCATGATGTTGTCGTAATCTTTTATGAAAATGATTATGAAAAAGGCATGTCGACAACTGCTTTGCTGCTCTTGTTGTTTCCCTTGTTTATTCTCTCTAAAATAACCTGTCTATACGGTTGGGTGGGAGTTATGAGCAGAGAAAGAACATAAACCTAAAAGTATATACATAAGGCGTGTGTGAATGACTATTTCCTCTTTTTCCTCTTGCCTTCAACAAGCTACAAAGCAGAAGAAGAAGCACCAGCAACGACATCGACAAGGTTACATAAATCTAAAAAAGCTATCAACAAAGACCCGATCATAATTCACCATAAAGCCCTACTAAACTCTGTTTCGCAAAGCGGCATGGCGATTGCCAATCGTGGCAGAAACAAACAAAAACATTATACTTTTCTAGCTCTAAAGTAACGCTATGTGGGTTTTATACGAGGGCATAACAGGAACAATAACAACGTATTGAGCCAACATGTCAAACTAAAACAGAGACCTACTCTGTAAATGTCATATGCTATAATATGCTTAGATACATCTCTCAAAGTATATAGTTTTTTCATTTTTCTGCTCCTGTTACTGTTTCATATTCATGAACTAGTAGATAGCGTATATGATGATGCTGGTGACATGTCACCACTCAAACCAAATAAGTTTGAGACTTGAAAGCACAAAATATCGAATATAGTGACAATCAAAACCATTCCATCATCACCATCATCATCCAAATGACTGAACACAGAAGCCTTCCCGTTTTTACTTTGTTGTTTGGCAAGTCATACAGTCACAGCAAGAGCAATAGCAGTCAGTTCCGGCTGAAAGGTTATACGAGCTGCTACTGCACTGGGAGAAACTGAGGGAGATTGAGGAGAGAAGTCCCTAAATAATGGAGGAAACCATTGATTATGCATGTACTTTTGTATAATGTGCATTGTAAAAGTGATTTTCCATAAAAGCTATCACAAGCTTCATCAAATTCATCATTTTCTTCTTTTATTATCTTTACAACAACATCAAATATTGTTATGTCGGGGTTCTCAACAAAACCAATACACATGGTGGTACACAATTTTGATAGGATGAAAATGATGAGAATCGGAAGATAGGCCACAGCGAACAAAGCCCATTACTTGAACATGGCATATTTGCTTGGATGAGACAGAGCAAAAGAGAAAATAAATGCGTTGTTGATGATAATTCATAAATAGTGAAATATCATCCTCTCAATCTTCAATTCTAAAACTAAACTAACCAACCGGCTATGAACTATTATTTTGCCATCATAAACGAATTTTCCCATACGCGCCGCTGCCCAAATAATAAAACGGTTGTTTAATCAGCAATTGTTTTTATTCGTTTAACACTTTGGTTGATGAAGATAAGACTTGTATTGGTGTTGTGCATGCAATTATCCATTGGGCTTTATGGTAATCATCAATAGAATTGAGCTTGTCTTTAATACATTCGCTAGCCTATTTGATAAAAGTAGTTTAATAGAAATTGGATTAAATAAATTCACCGGTTTGATATGTGATAGCAGCAAGTTTAAATGATTTTTCTCCAAATATTGATTTAAAATTTTATTTATCATTTTGTAATTATAATAAATTCCTTGTCAATGTTGGACATATCGTATTTGACTTGATTTTAGATAATTATATTTTAAGAACTTTGTAGCGGTGTGTGGCACTAATAATTTAAGCGCATTCCCATTTGCAGTTGTAGTCAAAGCTTTGCTTTTCTTAGATTAAAGATTAGCGTACTTTATGCGATTAGCAAGAGAATGGAATGTTTTTGAACTTGAATGGCAAGTGCTTTGTATATTTTTCAGTTATTGTACTTGTGTTTTATATTAATCCATTCATGGTTAAAATTGCTCAAATTGATGTGAATGAATAGCTTTTAGGAATAAAGCCTAAACTTGATGCTTTTTGTTTGCTTTAGCTTGCACGTAAAAAGTAAAATGGATTCTAAATTTTGCTGATGTGTGCAAAAGCAGCAAAGTTTTCTCTTTTGCAACTTTTACTTATATCCTGCATTCTTTTCTTCTCTTTTGCTGCTTGATCATCATCATTATTATATTGTTGTGACAGAATAGAATTAAAGCGTGGCTTGGAGGGCTAAACTATTATTTACTTTTTGACTGACTGTGATTAGCGAACATAGGCTTATGGTTTGTAGCAGAAGGAGGAAGGCGAGTAAATTTTATTTTGTTGGCATGCATGGTATGTTTTTGATGTGGTAGTGGTTTGATGATGGTAAAGATGTTTAGTTCAAATGAGATGATTATTATTTATGTACGTTAATAATACTGCCGCCAACGTTGTTTTGTAGAATAGAAGATGTGCTGATACACTGATTATTGGCGTTATGATGTTTTGTGTCGTCCTTTGAGTATTTTTAGTGCTCTTTAAGTATTTTCAGAGAGATGTCTTCTTCATCTTTGTCATTATTAATATGCTCTTGCATACTAAACATTTTAGTTATTAGAGTTTGTTATAATAAATAAAATATTAAAATATTAATATGCTAGGGAGCTAGAAAATAATTTTATAAGATTTGTAACGTCAATGTACTGAAGGTGAATTGTCTTGGAGTTGATATTTTGATAATATGATCATAACGACTCGAAATAAGATGAACTGTCATTTGTAGGTAAACAACATCCCAATAGGGATGTCAACGCAGTACCTTGTAAACATTTGTGCAGCGCAGCGTTGCTATTCTTCGCGGTAGTTGGTCGTTTCAATGTAAATTGAGCCGAGCATAGTCGTATACAAATTTCAAAAGCGTTCTACTTATTATCCTCTACCTTTTCTTGTATTTATCTATGCGTAGCTTGCGGGACTTGTTATCAGACACGAGGATAATATAATGCAGTATATCTATTTACCTGTCACATTGTCAAAATTTATTTAAGTACACTACATTTTCAAAAATTCAAATTGTTTATTCTTCTGTTGGATGTTATAAAAGTAGCGTAAAATCACATTTTTGTAGAGTTTACAGTTTCAAAAGTGCTTTATATAGGACAAAGCTAAGTTGAACTACATTCAAAATCAGTAAAATGACGGAAGTTTATATAATCTATGGATCAACCAACATCAATAAGCGTAATCTTATTAAATTGCAGTAAATAAAGTAAACTCGTTAGGGAATAGTTCTAAAATACGCCCATTTAAAGAAGCAATTCTTTGTTGGTAAATGATATTAAATTCGAACAACTTTCATACAAGTTTTGCAGAATGTAGATGATTCTTCTTTAGATGTTGGTTTAAGGCTATTTATGCAATGCTAATTTTCTAGTTTTTTTTACTTATGCCTAAAAATAATTGTCGTCGTGAATTAAGTTTAGACTTTGAACTGATTTAGGTAATTCTGACTGTTTGCATCGTATACATACAAATTGGCTTATCCATTGTTAGCTGTTGTGTTAGTATATAAATACTTATGAATTTTTTAACATTTGCAATTAATTCTGATGATAATAATCATTCCATTTGTGCTACTAACAACTGCTGTTATTCAACAGCTTTGTCATTACGCAGTTTACAAAGGTATGGCTGTCATAACAAGAAAAAAGTTGATTGAGGGGAGAAAAGGGGATAACAACCGTGTGAACGAAAGAGAATTTTTCATNTGAGGGGAGAAAAGGGGATAACAACCGTGTGAACGAAAGAGAATTTTTCATATTTGTACAAAAATTGGTAAATAATGAGAAGTCGGAGAAGGACGATTTTCTCGTTTTGCATTGATACTTTACAAATACTCATAATAGATTTACAACTTTCCAGAAGTGACAGTGGATAATGAACATTGTCATTGTTAGCAACCATTTCCTTCAAATTTCTCTTTGATAAATAAATAAAACTTTAAATCATTCGTATTTTTAACAGCTTAACTCATCAGCACCCAATTCAAATGGATCACCATTCACTCCCTACCTCCCTGCTCTAAAAAAATAAACTTCATCAATTTTATTCATATTAATAAGTACAAGTTGTGCGAGCTCACACTGCTCCCCTTCATTCTTTGATTCTTTTGCTAATATTAATAATTCTTTGTATACATGATGTTTTTTATCTTTGTATGAAAATTAAATAAACAGTTTGAATGTACAATCGTACATTTTCTTTTAAATAAAAAATAGTGGAATCTATTGTTACTGCTAAAATGCAGTTGCTTCATTATCTTTTTTTACACATATATGTATTAAAGCATTTTTAGCGTCATTTTGAAAGTGTTGCGGTTCTTTATTTTTCTTCACACTTGTACCTTGCAAATTCTACCTCACCACCAACAATTCACATAATAAGTAACTCTGTAGAGATTTGGTGTTTTTACACACCTTTTTCCTCTACACATTTTGCTCTATTCCACCTCCTTCCCAAGCAAAGGCACAAGCCCAGTTACCTGACTGCATAGGTAAAGGAAGAAACAAGATTATGTAGCGAGTAGGAGTGCAATATTGCAATAGACTGTGCAGCTGTACAGTTTTTATTCGTGTGTTCAACATGAATCACGTCCTTGAGCCACTTGCCATTACCACCATTATTTACTTTTACTACCACACACAAGCAAATTGTAGTTGTAGCCGTAGTAGTTGCAATTTAATAAGTTTAATTTAATGATATCGACATGATTAAAGGCTTAACTCAAGCCTGTATAATAGCGTTAAGGTACATAATGTTATTTTATGACGGTGATTAATTGTACTTCATGCTAGCTTTTAACTAACTTGTCTAGCAATAATAATGAACATCCCCAAAAAAATAAATAAACTGCATCAAACAACGCTTGTTTGTAATGGTTTAATCCTTATTCTGATAATTTAAGCCCTAAAGAATTAAAGTAACCTGAAAGAATTTTCAAAAGCAAAATCGTCAACTTTTATTAGAAAAAATGTGGCATGCACAAATGTACTCGGTATTGATTGTCATGATTAGAGCTCATTATGAGTATTTACTTTGCCAAATATCATATAATTCATACATTTGATAATCCAGTCTAATCATCAAGGTAATCAATATTATTCACAGTAGATTGTGGAAGGTATGCGATGTAATTTAACGTTAAAGAGACAGGGAAAGTGAGCCGAAGAAGCCACTCTCAGTTTTTATACATATTCTTTGCCTCGATTATTTAACCAATTGGGAGTTTCAGTCGTAAATTATTTTTTACTTTTGTAGACACAAGTTGTCATCATAATTTGAACGTAATAGCTACAAGTGGCAAGTACAAATGTGTGCGTTTATTTTTGTTTTCTTTTCAATTGAGTTGAGATGAGCCGTGTCCGTTAGCTTTGTGCTTGTACCATGTCACGATCATCATATTCTCTTCTTTAATGCAATATTACTTAGAGTGATATCTTTTTATATCGTTAAGTAAATACTGAATTAGGAATGGTAAGAAATACAGCATGCGCATGTTTCGTGAATTTTTTTCCAATTCTCGTACTTTATATACTTTTATATTTCGTTATATAAATGTTGTGTAAGAACTGATACGTATATGATTCTTTTTACAGAAAATATTTGATAAAAATATTTTTATAACAAACTTTTAAACCGTAGCATGACAATGTGAATCTCTAAAAACATGCCGAATCAACTTTTTCATCTGACCTCAAATCTATAAAAGCGCATATTTTATTTGGTTAGTGCAAATTGCAAATTAAATGGTCCCAGAAGTAAGAAACTTGTCTTTTCATTCACCGCACCACTCACACAGAATAATATGTGAATAATATTCTTCTAGCGCATCAACGCTCGATTCGATCACTCATAAAATAAAATCATTTACTTGGACGGCGACTGCTGTGACACATTAAAGGCCTGTAATTAGCTCATCATTAGTTTATCTTATATACTATACGGAGACTTTATTTGAAATGTTTTATTAAGCTACAAAGATGAAGATGATTTATTTGTCCCAACAAAATTATTTAATGCTAATTCTATTTCCAATTAAGGTTTTTAACATCCTATTTGATGCTTCAGTTTTCATTTAACAACTTTATCTTGCTATTCATTTGCATTTTTTCATTTACATTATATTTTCCCCACAGAAATTTTGTCGATATAATGTGCAGTTGTAAACCTGACGCAATTAATTTGTAAATGTTGTTTGAATCTGACGTTGACAGACTTTCGCTTTTATCTTAAATTTAATTAACAGTTAAAATGTGTGGTCAAGTAAGTGATGATTTTTAAAATGATTCATTTAAAAGTTTTTTAATTTAGAATTTGATAAAGGATGACCATTTGATTAATTAGCATAATTTTAAAAGTATACCTGTACATTAATATTTTTTGAGCATCTTATATTTCTCATGGATTAAATTGTTAACGCTCTAAGGATTGACCTTGCAAGCAACCCACGCTCTAGCTCACTCTTACTTGTGTTAAGCTCATGTTTACAAGTCAATGTTAATGAATACATTTCTTTGGAAAATATTTATGATATTTTGATAAATAATAAGATAAATCTGTTATGATCCACAGATGCTACAATTTCATAATATTTCTCATTGCTATTCTATATTTTAATATGCGGATAGCCGATACAACAGTTTTTTATAAAATTTTACGTGCCTATATTCAGTCATACCAAATTTAAGCATTTTATTACATCTTGTGATAAAAGGAATTGCAAAAAATCTTGCTGTGTTTAAACATCAAAAGCTACTTGAAATAAAACACGTCATATTTTGATAAACTTTATGCAATATGAAAATATTTTAAAACAAATTCGTTCCTTTTCTTCCCCTCAAAGTTAAATCTTGCAAAAACTGTAACATATATTTCGTGTTGAACAATCAAAACTGTCAAAATTTCATCCACTCATTTTAGTGATTTTATTCTGTTTCTATCATTATTATTTGCAATATTATTCATACAACTTCTGCAGAAGCTATATGAAGCATCCTTTATTTCAAAAACAGAAGTACAAGATTGTGTTGTGTAGCTTGAAACCAAACCTAAACAATAGCCTCCTCTCTAGACGAAGCTCTAGTAATGCATCACTTCCTCAGACAGCTGAAAGGAACTGTAGTTCAAAAGATTCTCCTCTCAAAAAATAACTTCACACACATGTTTTTATTCCTGCTAAAGCGTTAGACTACCTACATGAGTTTGAGCATATAAGCACACTCGCTCGATCTCATCATCATAATCAACAACATCATGAGCGTGCCTCCTTTTGAATACATTTTTATTCAAAACAGAGAAAAATGAAAAAAGGAAACAAGTACTTTGTGAAGACCATTTTTAACTTACTGCATTACAATTGCATACTGTAGTTTAAACCAGAAAGGCTTAGAAATGCAATACTCATCTTTGAATAGTTACCCAAATGGCCTGTTTAAAGAAAATGCGAACCGGTTTTCATACGATTTTACTTGCATATGCATTGTATTATCTTGTAATTAGAGCTGAATGTTCTCAAACAATCTTTTAAAGCTCCGCATATGCCTAAGCAAACAATAAAGAAATCATTAATTTATTTCAATGATTTGATTGTTGATGATAACATTTTTTATTTACTTACTTTTGTACTCCCACTTAGCAAGGAAACACATTTTTGATTGAGATGATGATGTAGAAAAGGAAAAGAAGGAAAAGCAGGCGATGATCGTTACAATTACCACCATCTTCTTTTATGACTGCTAACATCTTCCTTATTCAGTTGCTCTCTATTCCAACCATCTCAATGTCTCTTCTTTCCTTCGCTGTAACAAGAACGTACCAATAAAAACGATTCTTCAAAATACTTTTGCTGCTACAAAATGGCCGTAATTTTATGACAAATAATGTTTTTAATCCCATAAGAAATTCCTTGTCTTTTTCATTTTACACAACATGTCATGTCACTCGATCTCACCGTCGTTTTAAAACTCAAGCATGAATTTTTCATCCAAATATTCTAATAGCATTTTTCATGAAAGACTAAGCGATATTCATTTGTTTATTACCACAATTTATTATGATCAAAAATATTTGTATGGTTAAGCTAAACAATATTAATTCATAATTGTGATGGCAGTGGTTGTTTTTTATGAAGGTGAATGCTGTTTTGCAAAAACACAAGCAAACTACCAACAGAAGGAGTAGCACTGGTAGCGGTAAAAGTAATAATGAATAATATTTGGTAGAATTTAAAAAAATGAGTAGTGATATATTAGATAATGGACGATGATGTGATGTAGTTGTGGAAGTGGCATGTATTTTATATTTTGCTTTTCATGTGTGTAATAAGTTAGTAAACTGAAGGGAAAAAAGCTTCAAGATTATTACAATTTTTCTGTGAATTTGAAAGGCATTTGTTAGCTCACCTTATGTGGTTTGATAACCCCTGCTGTTAACTAGTGGAGTAGTTGATGCATGCCCAGCATACTACATTGTATACCCTTCTTCTTCCTCTCCTACATCTCTTGTCCTCCTCTGCCTTTATGATAGAAGAGGTAATATTGTGATGAGCATTGCCTTTGCACGACTCTCGAGTCTCTACTTTCTGAAATTATATACATATTTTCCCCTTTCTGATTTCCTCATGCTTTATCCTGCCCATTTTTCTCTTCTGGTTAATCTTCTAAACCAAAAAACTATCGTCATCATCATTATCATCATTCATTCGTCTTTTTAAAACTGCTCGTTTTTCATCTTTTACTCCTCGTATTACGTGCTTTAAATTTAGTTTCACAAAGTTTTAAAGAGACAGTGGCAAAATAAGCAGCATCAGTCACAGAAACACCATTACCACAACGGCGGATTTAGCAAGCAATAAATTGAGCAATATGTAATCTAAAAAATAATAAAAACAGTTGAAAAATCAAGCATATATGTAAATATAACAGTCTCTTCGCCCTTTTTCTTCCTTCTTTTTATAACAGCACTGCATAGAATTTGTAATAGAGTAGGACAAGACAGCCGGATCATCATTCATTTGTCAATTATGATGATGATGACGATATATACAAAGCAAGGGGAAAGGCTGAACCTTGCTATAACATGTAACCAAAGAACTCTTCTTGACTTTATATTAGGGTCTGATTAGATATGTGGCTTGAACCGCACGCATACTTTATCCAAAAGAATAAAAATCATTTAATTTCTGAATGTGTATGGCTGCTCCTTTTTTCCATGTCATATACTGTTTTATTCACAGATTGATACACGAACTAGTGACTAGATAGTTTATGCAAATCTTACTTTTATTACGACATGGCTTTTGGCACTTTCTGAATAAGTCAATGCGGCTTTAATTCTCAACAATGAAAAAACCTGCGACTTACATTGTAACAATCTTACTTAATTGCAGTTTCTGTTGAGTTGGCAAAACAGAAATTGGTAATGTTTAGATGTGTTTTGAGTGGTGCGCTCTAGAGACTCACATTATTCCTTATTACTTCAATTATACATCCCAGGAGCAAGTTCCAATTATAATGCCTTACATGGCGTGCCTAAGCGATACACATAGGCGACGTACACCTGCAGTTGATCTTTGTGTAATAATAGCATGCCAAAAGTGACGACAAATTCATTTTTATCTCTACCGTTTGCAATTGTTAGATAAAAACTATTAAATTAAGTAGAACTTTTGTGTGATCATTGTGGTAACAAAAGAATGCAGAAATAACTATTATACACCAGCGGCATACTCCATCATTAGCACAACGCCCAACAACGACATTAATATAAATATTGGGCTCCTTCAAGATGCTTCTGATAAACCTGTGGTTTTCTTTTTTAAATTACAATATTGCAGTTGTGTATGTTTATGCAGTAATAAAAATTTAATTGCATCATTTCTTCCTTTTAGTCTTCTTTCTCATTGCAAGGAAATAATTTGTCTGGTGCATTAAAATTGGTAGGTATATGCTCAATTTTGCTTTCTGTATGAAGATAAAGTTAGAGACTATGAGAATAAATTATAGCTGCAAAAATTTAAATTTATGAAAAATTTCCTTGTCTCTGATTTATGCAGTTCCACATTAAAAACATGGCAGACTATTAAAATTTGCACAGATTTTTTGTTTCATCATGTGGTTTCCCAGAATGCAGACTGTAACATGAATAAATTCATCTTTTCAAATGCATCTATTCTTCAATATTAACAAAATTGCAGAAGAAAACAAAAACACAAGTACAGCAAATGATTAACAAGGAAAAACATAAAAAAGTCTCCAAATGTTGTTAAAACTGTAACCAATACGAACCAGACTGAGTGGCTACAGCTAGACAGCAACATTTAAAATCCTGGAAAATATTCTTTGTTATAAAAACGAGTGAATGCCTACTCAATATTCTTGCTACTTCAGATTTTCTATAAAATTTATTTACTTGTACCCATCTTGAGCACTTTCTTGTGTAAATGTACATAATTTGATGGTTATGATGATGACAGACTTCGAATTCATGGATGGCGACATTTAAATGTATCTTTACTTAACATCTCTGGAATAATTTTGGTCGAACTTTTAGTCCTCAAAATGTATTTCGTCAACATTTACAATAAAGTCGAAACTATTTTACTGCATTTCATTGTGAAATTTGAAATAAGAATTTTTAAAACAATCAGGCCATTTGTCATTTTATAAAAATCCTTATAGTAATGAATTTAAAATAACTGCATTTTTTATTCGTTTAC
>JAANSO010002820.1:0-12663 GCA_036507315.1 Lepidocyrtus fimetarius | reverse complement strand
AAAATAATCAGAATTAACAATAGAATGAATAATTGTATTTTCAGAATTCGCTAGTCTGTTTAAAAGTGAGTACGCTGCTTTTCTCCTAATTGCATTGAAGTCATCAACAGCATGATTAGCGAACATTTCTTTTGCACTACATCTAGTAGGGTAACCAAATAGCATTCTAAACGAGTTATTGTAGGCCACCTTCACTTTTTCAATAGCTTCTGGTTTTACTGGAACCCACAAACTTGCACAATATATGGACGAGAAGAAAGTGGTAAACAAATATTTCTTTACGCTATCACTACAACCAAAAAACTTTGACTTGAGCATATTAGCCCTCGCATAAAGCTCCTTGCGACGTTTTGATAGCTCCTCCATGTCACGATTCCTAATACTATATACATAATAATAATGATAATACTCACAATTAGCACAAAATATTTTCTTGTTAGAATTAGCAAAAAAAGATATTAGTTGTTACCCGGATAACCTTTCAACTGTCAATGATTTGTGTTTCTATCGATGCAAACGCCGCCTATTTTATGATTTTGGTTGTGTTTAAATACGTTTCTCGCGGGGCTCGGCAAAGTTAAGGGAAATTATTTTTTATTGATGAGTTACTTTTGTGAACAATTTCTATTTTGAGGAAGTATATTATGGTATAATTGTAAGTTTTCAACAAATTAATAAGCTTGACCTAAGTAGACATCCCTTCAACTTTTATTTTCATTTTCCGTTGGCATAATTTTTCATGTTTCCTTATGTTTGTGATTGCGAACGTTCTCTTACAGAAACCACACGTAAACTTCTTGCCTATATGAACAGCATCTTTGTGCTTCTTCAAGTAAGAACTACTGGCAAATTTCTTATTGCAAATGTCACAGGGAAAGCGACCAGCGTTCCGATGCACCATACGCAGATGTCTAGAAAGTCCTCCCTCCGTGTCCCATCTTTTTCCGCAAATTTTGCAAACAAATTTAAAACGAGGATCTTTCTCTTTTGCAAGACGCCGCTCAAGATTTTGCTTGCATTTTTTCATATGCTCTGTTAAATCACGTTGATATCTGTAATCTTTGGCACATGTTTTGCATTTGTATCTCTTGTGAAAATGGAAAGCGTTAACGTGGAAATAAATGCCAGGGTAACTTTTAGACACTTTGTCACATTTCAAACAATGAAACATTCCCGTGGCAGCATCCTTCTTGTAAAATTTATTAGAACATTTTTTTGATTGAAATATAGGCGAGTTTCTTTGGGACACCATTTTCCTGCTTTCACTTTTTCCAGTCCGACAAGTTGACTTGTCTACCAATATTTCTTGTTTGGCTTCTGATCGTGAGTTATTATTAGAGAATTCCCCTTGGAAATTAAATTCAGGGTCGTTGAAGTTTGGTTCATCGAAATCACCTCTAACATCCAGAGCATTATTATCTTCAGAATCTTGTTTTAGTGAGTGTTGTTGAGAGGTGCAATCTTCATCCACAGAAGAAGCGGATCCGTCTTGAAGAATTTCTGACGCAAGTTCAATCTTAATAACTTCATCAGATATTTCTAGCGTTGACGGAAGATCCTCCAGGGTTTCGTCAGTTTTTGTTGCTTTTCTTATCAGAATTTTATTGTCGATTTTTAAAGTCACCCGGGGCAGATAGTTGGGCATTTCCTTGTTGCCTGAAATTTCAAATTAGAATATAAAGTAAAATTAGGATTTTTTAATTTAGTACAAAAATAGCAAGGACGTTTTCTTTATTTTACATTTCTCCAAAATTTCTTTTCTGAGCTCCGTCGCTAATTTGGAATGGCGCAGAGACTTTTCTCCCGTGCTTTTCTCCATTTGTGTTTGAAATCTTTCAAGTGGAATTTGGTTGTTATCAAAAGAAAATTTAACTTTTTGGTGGATTAGTTCGAATTTATAATCTAATTTCATTTTTAACACTTCCATGCTCCTGTAAAGATTTGATATTTCTTCAAATGTTTTTTGACACTTGTCGCACAAGCTCACTCTTACGTCCGTCTTGTTTATAATTTTAACTGGTTTAGTTGAAAGCGTTGGAATTTTGTTTATTTTGATGTTCAAATATTGAAAAATATTTTTAAGGGAAAAGGAATTACGATTCAAGTTATCTTCATGCACGTGAAAAATGACTTTCTGGCACAAAAAACACGAAGATGAAGTGTTCACGTGAAATTTATATCGTTTTAAAGCCATCGTTAGAGATTTCAATTTCTCGAGGAAGTCTTTTTCAGAGGGCTTAAAAACTTATTTATAACGCAGTGAAATAAAAAAGTCTCGGAAATGCTTTTTATCAGTAGTCAAGTTTACGATTCGAAATTTCCATTATACCTTGAATAACCTTCCTTCTGTTATAAAACTAAACAAGATTATTCGCATTGCAATGTCAATGTCAAACTATCAATAGTAATACTGACAAAGCATAAAAAATCCACATGAACCCAAAAGCATTACAGGATTCGAGGAAAACACCTGTTCGTGGCTATCTTGTAATGCTTTACTCTCACGCCGGTTTGTTTATATTTTTTATTGCCTTTCGTACACCATCATAATTATATACAGAACCGGAGAGAAAGCACGAAAAAATAACTGCAGTGCCGCTAGTAGTTATTTTTGAATAACTCAACAAAGCTTTTCAATATAACTTTAGACCTTACAAAATTGATTATAGTCACCTCCTGTGGTTCTATCGGAAGATTCGTAATTTTAGTATTTTGGCTGATTACAATCAAAAACGTAGTTTTTCGTTTAAATAAATAAGTTTTGAAATCTATTGCCAAATATAAATAAACTGGGAAAATTACTCGACTTATGAGCCAATCTAATTAAATTTGGTTAACGTACATAATTAAAGTGATATTTCATTGCTACAACTACTATTAAATTTATCAAAAGTTTAGTTGAAAAAAATGAAATTTTCTACTGAGAGACGGCACAATTCAAATAAACTTTTGAATACGGAAGGATGTTGCTTCTTTTGCCTTAAAAATGATTTTCAAAACAGTGAAAAGTTAAAGGAAAGGATGATTTGAATACGGGTGAAAGTGAAAATGGGAAACTATCCGTGCAAATGCGATCTTTGTTTCGATATCTTCAAATTGAAGAAGCTGTCCTTTTTACTGAAGAAGACAAAGCGCAAACATCATTTCCGAAAACAGTTAAAGCGGAAGAGATTTGTGTTTATCTATGTGAATCCTGCACGAGTGTATCCAGCCGTTTTTCTAATTTGTTTGTGCAGCTTCAAAAGATTCAAATGGAAATGAATCATTCCTTGGAATTTGTGTATCAAAAAATTTTGCTGTCCACAAGTAACTCTGCTTTATTAAAAGAATTTTCGAAGAGAATGACAATGAAAGATGTCAAGGGAAGCATATTCTCCCAACTAACTTTGGTTAAAAATTTAAGAAAAGAAATTGCAAATAAAAGTAAGCTTTTGTAATCATCTTTTACATTTAGTTTGCTTGATAATAAAATGAATTTACTTTATGCAATTTTTAGGTATGCAAATGCAAATCGGGCCATTTCCTTATGTAAAATTAAACAAAACAAAGGTTATAAGCGTAAAAGTTCAGCAGCAAGTGTCAGAAGAAGAAATTCACAGTAAAATAGAGCAAGAATTTGGTTTTGAAAAATCCGATGATAATTCACCTAACTCTTCGGTGGTTTCTGATCATCCTTCACAATCTCCAGCTTCATTACTAGGAGGCCCTGCAACAGAAGCTAATCAATGCTCATCAAGTAATCATGACAATCCTTTGGCCAATGGCGGTGAAATAAGACAAAGACCTTCAAGCGCAGTTCAGCGTTCACGAAACTCTTCTGAAGCTAAATATCAATGTTCCGCTTGCCAAAAACCGTTCAGAGATTCCTTTCATCTTCGAAAACACTTTTCATGTGCGCAACTCAATAAAAATCAGACCTCCCGTTCCAGTCATCAAACTGTGGTAAAAACCCTTGGCCGGTATGCCTGTGATCTTTGCGATAAAAACTTTAAAAGTCCTTACAATTTGAAGAGGCACAAAGATGAGGTTCACTTGGGCAAAAGGTTTTATTGCAGATTTTGCAAAGCTATCTACAAACGCAAAGACAAATTACGACGGCATGAAAAACGCTGCACCACAAATAAAACCTTGAAGACAGAAACTCAACGAGCCAAAAACATTAAAACTGAACACCCTGACACGAGCTTAAAAATGGAAATAAGTCAAAGTGAAGGAATTACCAATTTAGAACTGCTTGACGACCTTATTGCGGACCCCTTTTTGGATTTAGTCCAAGGAAACTCTCAGCACTTAAATATTCAAGAAATGAAATGCGCTCCGGAAGTATTTGGACTTCCAGAAATATCTTCATTGCCTCAGAATAGCTCATTTAATATAAATAGAAATAAATCTGTATCCACGAAGTTTGGTCAATCAGGAGAATCTTATCGGAAAAAATATCAATGCAAGTCCTGCAATAAACGATTTAGTCGTTCTGACCATTTGAAAAGACATTTCGAATCGGTGCATCTCAAGAAAAAGCACAAGTGCCACATTTGCAATGTTGCAGAATACACCCAATTTGATAAATTAAGAAAGCACAAACGAATCTGTAAGGGTAAATGAGTAAGCAATTTGTAAGGGTTGAATGAAGATAAATGGGTAATTTGCAAACACAAAATTGTAGTATGAAGAAACATAAAGACGCTGCTCAGTTCGGGAAAAGGTTTATCTTGAAGAGAGAACTTTTGCAAAATATGTTTGGATTTGGAAATGAAAGAAAATACGAAAGAGACTCAATTTAGAAAATGCAAGGTTAAGTTAGTTGAATTACTATTAATTAGATTTTGTTCGAAATAATTTATTATCAATAAAAATCAAGAAAATTTATTTGTAAATGTGATATTGATTAAGCTTTGTTTGAAAATTTACGCGCTAAAACTGTAACTGACATATTTTCAATCAATTTTAATTATACGGGGCCCTCAATATCCAAATTGACTTTTTGATTCAAACGCTCATCTTTCTTTTCATGTGTTACAATGATTATTTTGAGGGATTCTTCTTGTGTTGAATTCAATTCTTCATTCAATGAAAAGGATGACCTTTTCGCAACTTTCTTTTTTGCTTTAAAACGCCGATCTTTATTTCTTTGGCAAATCTTCATGTGTCTTGATAACCCGCTTGGGTCGTTGGCAACGGTTTTGCGGCAGATATTGCATTTTAACCTTATTTTTAAATGGATGGATTCAAAATGCCATGCTGCCCCCGTTCGACTGACGAACGTTTTGTTGCATTGTTTGCAGAGAAACATTCTTGTCACTGGATCCCTTGAATAATAAATACCTTTCAATGGTTTTGGTGGCTTTATTTCTTTCCTTTTACGGGAACATATAGATTGCGAAATGTTTTGCAGTGTGGCGTGTACAAGTTTTGCTTTCAGAGCTGTGGAAGATGCAGATGACGCACATTCCTTTTTATGACTCTCTAGCCACTCAAGTTGCAAGAACGTAGCCTGGCAAAGGTCACATTTGTGGTTGGGCTTAGGGTGAACAACATCATATTGGGATTTGACAGCAGATGGGTCACTGGAAACACAGCTTTTGTCCGGACATGTTAACTCATTTTTATCTATGCTTGTCGACATGCCACCGTTAATTAAGGTAACATCACCGTTGTCATATTCATCATCATCCATCTCATCTTCCATGGGCATGACATCCACGGTATCATCCCCTTCTTCTTTAAATTCAGTTTTCAAGACAACCCATTGAAAAGAACCCAGATTATTTCCAGAGTCTTCCTGGGTATATACTGACACAATATTCCTCAAGGTTCCTTCTTTTGGATGAGATGTATTTAGTTTTCTTATCTCCACCTCATTGAGTTTTTCTAGTTTAACTTTTGGATTAGTGCCGACTTCTTTGTTACCTGAAAGTTAAAGATTAACAAAAAGTAATGTTTTCGGTTCAGTCAACTTTAATTTTAATTATCTTACATTTTTCAATGATTTTATCTCTGAGCTCCTTTGCTAATTTAAAATGTTTGACAGTCTTGAGATTTGAAGATGTTGGTGCAGACGAACTTTTGATTTCTTCTTCGTATTCCTCCAGCACATGTCCTGCTTTGCTGGCGTTTAACAATTTATTTTGAATAACTTTAGCATTATAGTTTAGCTTAATTTTAATTACTGCCAAGGTTTTGTAAAGTTCGGAAAATGCTTTGATTGACCTTTCACACTCTGAACATAGTCTCATTCGAACGTCAGTTTTATTTAAAAGAGTCTGTGGCTTTTTAGAAAGACTTTCAATGTTTTTCAATGTAATTTTTAAATATTGAAAAATGGTTTGTAATGAAAAGAACTCAAGTTTTGCTTCAGAATCCACTTCCAAGAGCTCAACAAAACAGATAAAACATTTAGAAGTACTCACGTCAAATTTAAACCTTTTTCGGTTCATTTTGTCGATTTTTTATTCAAAGTTCGTTATAATAACTTTCAATTTTCTAGGTTTTATATATTAAGTATGACAATGTTTGCGTAAATCGCATAACAGAGGAAGGTAAAGCGAAAATAAAAACACCGGCGTGAAAAGAAAGCATAAGCAAGATAGCCACCAACACATGTTTTTCTCATATCTCATTGCATTACAAATTTTTCTTTGGAGAATTTCTGCGTGTTCATATTTCTATTTATTGTCGAGAATCTTTTTAGCTTTGCATGTTTTAACTTGGCCAAAATAATTGAACAGTTTTCTGGTTTGAGCTATTTACCAAGTTGTAATTAATACAAGGGACAAAAATAGCGTCCGCACGCTACACTTTCACGCCGGATTGTTTATAACTTAAAAGAGCTCAATCAGTTTTCAATAGTTTACCTTGTCTTTTTTTACATGGACAAGAATAGGAAATTCAAATCACGACTACTTTAGGACAAAAACTACAAAAGTTTCTTTGAATCTGAAAAAAATATTGGCGTAATTAATTACAGAAGTTGATAAGTCTAATTAAAACTCAAAATGGACAGACTGAACAACGTTAATTATTTTATTAGAAAGTTGAACACAAAAAAGTGTTGCTTTCTTTGTTTGCAAAACAGTCGAATTAAATTAGAAGAAAATGAAAGCGCAGAAACGGCAGTGCCAGGAAATCCTACTTTACTTCGGTGCTTAATTCGTCACCTCAAAATCAATCTTGAACATGAAAATGTAGCAGAGGGTTCTTCAATTGCGTGTTCGTTTATACCTGACAGAAATAAATTGAGAGATATTGAAGTGGATTTGTGCGAATTCTGTCAAAAGCTAATCAACAGATTTTCGAGCTTGTTCCAGCAACTAGAAAAAATCCAAATGGAAATGGATTTTTATGTGGAGAAAATTCACATGCGCATTACACAATCAGCAGACCATCCAGAATTAATGGAACACTATTCAAAGGAAATGACAAGCGATCGGGAGACCTTGTCACAACTTGTTTTTGTGGATAAGCTCAGGAATGAAATTAAAGACAAAAGTAAGTAGACAACTTTCTTTTAAATTCTTAGTTATTTGGCAATAAAATTGCTTTCTTTCAAATATATTGGTCAAAATTACAATTCTAAGTGCTTAATTGCTATTTCAAAGGTCTAAAAGTCGACTGTCAGCCAAAGGTTTTCCTCACTAGAACGAATGTAGCCAGAATTGAAATAGCTGGTGTTAAACAGGAGGTGGAAGACAATCCTGATGAGTTCGAAAACTTACTTCACGATTCGGATCCCGTTTGTCCAGTTATTGAAGCAGGCACTTCCCAGCAGTCGGAGCTTGCCACAGAAGTATTTATTCCAAAAAAGACTGCACGTGTTAAACAAGAATCGTCTTTAACTGACACGCAGGAGTATCCAGATGAAAAAGTTTATTTGCGAGACTCAACTACTGGAAACTATCTTTGTTCCTCACGCAAAAAGCCGTTCAAAGATTCTCACCATGTTCGCCGACACTTCAATTCTGTCCATCTTAAAAAGAAGTTCAATTTTGACATCTGCAACGTGACCACCTTTTTGAAGAACGAATCTCGGACAGGTGTTCTCCCAAAAGTTATTCATTGGACGAAAAACAGTGTCACCGGGATGTATGCGTGCAACATCTGCAAAAAAGCATTCAAATATTCGTCCAATATAAATCGTCATTATGACTCGGTCCATGGAAAGACTTCCTTCAAATGTGACATTTGCAACGAGGCTACTTTCACCCACACTGAATCCCTCAAACGACACAAAAAATCTTGCAAGGGAAAGAAGCCGAACCACAAATTTAAAATAAAAGAAAATTTCGAAAGCATTTATCATTCAAGAAACCCGGAAACGGGTATTTATCACTGCAAAAAATGTGATAAAACTTCCACGAATCGCACTTCAATTATAATTCATTATCAAAATGTTCACCAAAAGATAAGATACAAATGCGACATTTGCTCCATCGCGGTGTTCACCCAGGCCAGCAGTTTGAGTGCGCATAAGAAAGCTTGCCGGAAAACTCTTGCAAAGCGCTTACAACGGGAAAGTTTTAAAATTGTTTGTAAATTATGTGGAAAGAGATTTGCTAGCAACAAAAACTATTTTACTCATCGTTTGGTAGTGCACAGGAATGTTGGCCGTTATCCGTGCAATCTTTGCGAGAAAAAATTTAAAACGTCGTCTACATTGAAGAACCACAAAGATGCGGCGCACTATGGAAAAGCAAAGACATTTGCTTGTAATTTTTGTAATAAGACTTACAGGAGTCAATACAGTCTAAAACTTCATGAGGACAAGTGTGCAAAGAAAATAAAAGTCAAGATTGAGCCTGAAGATGATTAATTCAGTTAATTTCATGCAAGGATTATTTTAGCTTAGTAATAAAATTAATTTTCCCAACTAAATGTTTTTTGTTAAATGATTTGCATAATACTTTAAATTTCAAAATAAAGTTTTGTTGAAATTTCATAAAAGCTGTTATGTTCTGTATTAATGCAGCATTTTATATTTATGCTATGCCTTAACGAAAGAAAAACAACAGGGTGGATGTTTGAGATGAGGATGAAATAGATTCAAGTTTTAAAAAAATTGGTAGAATTGCATAATTATTATTTTAAAATAAGTACTACTACTATTTACCTAAACATCTTCATATCGCATATTGTAATTACCTCTATAAAACTAAAAACCTTACGCTAAAAATGTACAAGAAATATCTTGACGAATAAAAATGTTAAAATAGCTAAATAGCGTCCGCATTTTATTTTAGGTATTTTTTATTCGTACTGAGAAAAACTTAATTTCGGTCATTTAAATAAGCCATACTAACTGTAATGCTGGAGAGCCTAAAACTTTACACTCCCTATTTATAATTTAGTCTGCAGAAAAATGAGTTTAGTAAACTAGTTGGGATTAAAAAAGAAGTATTAACGAGAAGGGATTATTCCATGGCGTAATTATTGGGTTGGTACGGTTGTGCTGCAGCTGCAATTGAGTCAGTTTATCCGTTCCTTCAAAATCTTTTCTGGATCAGTTTAACTCCGTAAGGTTACCCCGTTATTCTTTTATCAGTTTTTAATAAATTTTGTACTAGGTCAGTGTTATAATAACTATAAATACCCTGAATTCAAATAATGAAAAATTCCATTATGTTCGTTTGATTTTTAAATCGAATCCACTGTTGCGTAATAGCTGGAATTATAACCATTGCAACATTGGTTTTAATTTAAAACCTAAAATTTTATATGAGAAGAATTTCATATTTTGCACGTTCTCCGTTGTGTGAGTCATTCGTATTTCTTTTAATGGCATTTGGACAGCTCAATTTTAAAACCAGCATTTTTCTGCAAAGGAAGCAGGTGGCTTGTTTAGCATAGCAATGACGCTAACAAGATTAAAATAAACAAAGACAGTAGTTTCTCGATGATTAATCCTATATCTTAAGTTTCCCCTTTACTGTCCTGTACTGAACCCTCATCAAATGCTTAGAAATTAATTATTGACTTTTATTTTTACTGGAAGTTTTGAGTGCCTGGCAATTTGGAAGGTTTTGTTAGAATCACGTTGATTTTAATAAGCATATCATCATTTGCTTCGAAAAAAGAACAGAACTCATTTTGATTCAGTCTGGAATGAAATGGGATGAAATATCTAAACTCATTAAATCCATCTTATTTTAATGCTACTTTCTCATTAGAAGTTCTCGTGATTGTCCTTTCGGCAATTCACTGCACCGCAGTAGATAATTCACACAAGATTTTATTGTTGTTACTCAAGACGAGCAAGTTTTCCTAACCATTTTATGGCGTTAAGCAGCTGCAAACTTGTAGAAAAGGAACATAGTTGTTCTGACTAATTAAATGTTTGACCCCATGGCTGCCCCTGAGTTGGATGTTAGAGCCAATATGTGGTCATGTAAAATTTTACAAATTCGTATTTGCCTTTACAGCTTTGGTTGCATTTATTCAATGTGTAAGACATTTTTCATATTTTGCAGAAAGTAATAGTAACTGGAGTTCATGGCTAATTATTAAGTTACTAAATTTGGAGTTGCGGCGTGATAAATTATTTCAAATGGGAGTGATTAGATGAAAATGGAAACCAAAAGAGTTAATTTCATTTTAAAAGTTGGTTAATTGATACAATCAGAGCATATTTGAATTCAATTTGAGCAAGCTGTAATAATTTGCGCAATATCGAATTAGTTCCTAATGAGTCGTTGGCACTTCTTGCAATTTCCATTAAAGAACTGTGCAAATTATTAAACATCTTTCTCTTAAAATGAGCAGGTGGCAGGTGGCTTTTATTACAGTCATAAAGATTAATTTACTTTAGCCACAGTAAGAGTCAGCTTTAATTTCTACAGTAATAAATTGTTAGCAATTTCTTTTAATATACTGCTGTCACTGTCTCCATTTTAATATCCAGTTTGCATTAAATACCAACTTTATCCAGCTAAACGTTTTCTCAAAGGAAGCAATTCATTATAAATGGGTTTGCATGATAATTTTACATAATTAACCAAGAAAATGCTGAATCTGGGCAAAGAATGATTGATTGTTAAAAAGTTAATTTTGCAAACTTGAAGTAAAGTGAGTCTTGAATCGCAATAAGAAATTAAAGCGGATACAATTTCACAGCTTTGAATAGGTATTGCAATATTATCCTGAATTTGAACAACACTGACCCTCGGTACGCCACAAAATTGGTTGCATAAGCAGGAGCAATGCGTTTTATGTTGTACAAACAGTTCAAAGATGGTTTAAACCTCATCTTTGTTCCGATGGTTTAATATATCTTTCTTGCTTTCTTGTAAAATGTGCAAACTTTATTCTTCAAACAAATGCATAACTTGTCCATGTTGAAGGGATATGTATTGCTATGCAGGATAAGCAACAAAGCGGACAACTCATTTGCATTGTTCTGGGAAAAGGATAATATTGATATGCTTTAAGTTTTAATTTTTGGAGCTGTCCTCAACCAACGGATTGCCCTTTTCCTAAACAAACGACCAGGCAAAATATAGGTTTTAATGTTGCAAAATGATTATGCAGAAGAAAATTCTTATTGAGTCCTGCTCTTATGATGTTTCATGAAAGCAAGAAAGATCCTCCTAATGCTCGTATTTAGCAATGGGCAAGCCTTAATGCTCGTTCTTCAATATTCGCAACATGGAACGTAATTTTGCAAGCAGAGTTTATTCGTTGTTCTGAGCCTGGAGCAGACGGAACATTCAGCAAAATTCTCCGCCTTCACAAAAACAACTTGTCTTGTGCAAGATAATTTCATCATACAAGGGATTGATTGCTATTGAAAGTCAAAGGCCAGAAGAGCAAAGGAATTTGTCAAAATGCTTAATTTTTGGAGGTTGTTTTCTAAAGTGGTTGCCTGGATTGACTTGGTAAGTATTTTACAAACAAGCCAGGTTAATTTTATTATCGGTTTCATTTAAAAGTTAAGAGCGATCTAGACTTTGGATATTTGGGGCGATCTGATATTTTTCTAAATTATGCTGAAGCTTTAAACTTTTATAAACGTTAAACTTTTCTTGTAAACTTTAAGCTTTAAAGATTTGTATTTTTAACTGTTTTAATGATTTCCAGGGCTTCACCTTTCTTCAGCTTGGCGTAGTAATCAACACTCTTAAATTCGCCCGTAGTCCAGGTATTTCGCTTGAAAAAGATCCTGCCTTCAATAGTAGGAGCGAAGAGGATCAAAAGGAAATACTTCTAGGTAAACATGACCGATAAAAATGTTATAAATTAAAATATTGACTGATTTTAAATTTATTTTAGTTTAACCTAAAGTTGTGTCTTAAATAAAATTTGGTGTCTTAAAATGTTGCTTTTTTGCAGTTTTTGCCATAATGTGGGTGCTCCTTGCCGGAATAATCTTCATTTTCTCCATTGTTCAGTTTGGGGCAATAGAAAAGTTAATGAGAGCTACTAAACAGGTAAAATTGCTTTTAAAACCTTCACTGAATTTAGATTATCAATTGCACATAAATACCAGACATAAATGCTTTAAATGTTTTTATTTGTGATATTTTCTTTATTATTATTTATTAGGACAAAAATCCAAATGAAGCTTACAAACTGGCTCGTGCTTACTTCATTGTTGCAGCCGTCTGCTTTGTCTTTGCAGGGATTGGGGCGTTGGCTCTCGCGATTTCTAATTTATTTTGGGTTGCGGTTTAC
>JAANSO010002819.1:0-12665 GCA_036507315.1 Lepidocyrtus fimetarius | reverse complement strand
CAGAAGGTAATTGGCTAGTCCTGTTTAACACAGGAACAGACTTGGGGGGAAAACAAATACAACAAAAAGTTTGGAGTTGAGTCCGCAAGGAAGCGTTTTCCTTGCGCATCCAATTCCATGAAAATAACCCCAAGTTTTCTGACATACTCCATCTGCACAAAATTTTGTTTTCAAATGTTTAAAATAAGAGTGTCCTGAGACTTTGTAACAAAGCCAATTTACCCCAAATTATATTTTGCAGTTTTCTTTAAATTCGCCTTAAAATTGATTTTCCTCCGCACATTTCCTCCATTCCAACGGTGGCCAGACTATGCATTTCATAAAGTTTTTCGTCCTTGTTTAAGTTATCCAAAAAAATATATTTTTACCTGTTCGAGTATAAATCCAATCGCTACAAAAGCCGTTCAAGTACACTAAAAAATATTGTTTTCGCTTCAGTAACATTTCTGCATAGTAATCCAATTTGTTCATACTCAATAAAAAGCTGCAAGAAAGGAATGATTTTGTGGTCATTGATGAGTGAAAGAATAATGAACCTGACCTTTAGAAACCAAACTGGTGGAATAAAACGTCCTCTTCAACAAGCAGGGAAGAGGTTTTGGGAAGAAAACTGGATTCAGACTATTCTGGAAATGAAATTCAAAAGTTGTTAGAAGCAAATACCAAAAGGGAGCAGGCTCATCGGGACTCCGAACGTATTTTAATCGAAGAAAGAATTATTAGATCCCCGATTAATTGTAAAAGATGTCATATCAGGTAGAATGAAAAACGTGTTTGTATGTTTTTTGCTTTTGCTTAAAATAGAGTTTTTGTTGCAAAATTAGTTTTCAAAAAGAAAAATGACCGTTGGCCACACAACTTTAGCAGGTTTCATGGAAAAAAACAAACAAGTCACTTAACGGTAAGTACAATGTAAGAATGCATTATCTAAAGAATGACTTCACTTGCGTCATTTATCATCGTTCTGTTTTGGGGGTGTCCGGGATAGTAAATTTACACACGTTTTTTCTGATCAGAAAGAAAGAAAGTAGGGACAGGGTGAAAATGCAAAAGCAGTAAAAGTAAGAGCCGGTAAGGCACGCATGATCTGAAGATTTCTGATATCAGGCGGGAGGAGAAGGAAAGCTCTGCAGTCTTGAGGTAGCTTTGCAAGGAGAAAGTGAGAATGTTGATGCTCTGCGTCCAATTGAGCTGTTTAAATCTTTGTGAAAACCGGCAAGTAAAAGTTTGTGAAAGTAAAAGGGAAGTGTCAGGTCGCCCCGGGATAGTGAATATTTACTGTTTAACTTTGTAATGTATGGTTTTTTTATTTGTTAGACGATGGGGTAATTTTAAATTTTCTCCGATTCAAAAATTCCAACGTTTTTATGTCCATCGTAACAAGTCATCGTAAAAAGAGTTTCCTAGATTTCACTGTCACTGCAGTTTTTCTGTTTTTGTATCACAAACTAACATTTTGACATGGACTCAATAAAAATCTACCTCTCCTTATTCCACCCCATTCACCAACAACAATAAACTGAGAAATTTCCATTTTTATGACTTGTCAAATGCGAGAAAGGCGCTTTGAGAAATGAATGGATGCAGCTTACAAAGAAATTGCATACAATTTTATTGACATTTAATTTCGTAAAGCATAAAAAAGGTACTTCAGTCTCTGGGTTAATTTATTCAAATACGCGTCTGGATTGCAAAAAATGAAATAATCTTGAAACAATGTTCTGTTTTATTTTTTAATCGTGTAAAAGAGAAGTAGGCTTTTGATGGAAAACGTATTTAAACGGGAAGCTTTTGTTACATTCCCAGGGTTTTTATGTTTTCCCACAAAAAGCTTTTACCAAGTAAATAAAAAAATGAAGCTTGGAAATTTGAAGCCTAAACAAACAAAACAGCAGATCATTTGAAATTTTGTAAGGAAATGCTACGGTACGGATTTACTTTGTTTGCCCGCTTTGGAATTGAAACATGATGTGTCAAACAAGCAATTTACCAGCACCAAACCACCTACTTTTAATTTGGTGTTGCAATTGTATTTAATTATACATCGTCGGTTGCCTCACATTTGTCTACCCAACAAGGGAAAATATTCAGGTGCATTTTGATTTTTTGTGCAATTCTTGCTTTCTCATGACCTGTGCATTTATGGTTTGAAATATTTAACAAAACAATTTTAGGCTTTTTTGTAGCCCTATTTCAAATTTATTTGGTCAAACATACAAAAGTCGATTTTGATTAAAAATTATGTTATATTCTTCCAAAATATAATAAATCCTTTTCTCTGCTAGACATTAAAATTTTGATAACAATTATAATAAGTGGGAAAATCGACGAAGTTTATACCAGTAACGGTTTCTTTGCCGTAGTGTAATTTCATGGAGGAAATGAAAGGTTTCATGAATATTCCAGAAAAACTTTTGGCCATTTTGATGAATAAAAGATTAACAAAATTAGCAGTGTTGGTAACCTGAGCTATTTGTAATAAACCGATAATAATGAAAATGATAGGGTCGGGAAGATTTCCAAGAAAGGTAGTTTGAAATGAATATTTTCTCCAAAAGCGGTGTTTTGATATGCCGCAAGGTAAATGTTAATCGCCATGATAATCGGGAAAGTTTTCTTTCCAACTTTGGTAACTTTTAATACATTTTTACATGGAAATATAGCTTGAGCGTTAAACGTCTACTCAATTTGCACAGTTTTAAAAAAGAAATAAAGAGCTTAATTGTATAAATTACTGTAAAAAGGATTAGGAAAATGGCTGGGTTTGGAATTCCTCCCTTTTCTCCTCTGCTCCTGACGTTTTCATTTTGGGAAGCAATTTGTAAGTTTAATTAGGCCAGAAAAGCAAATTACGGGGCTCATACGCACACTTACATCCTTCTACGGTATCTACATCCCCTAAAATTACAAGGTTTTGCTTCATTTATTACATTTTACATTACATTCTGGAGGGAAAGAAGATTACATGGATTAGAAGAAGGTGCGAGGGTAAAGGAAGGTGTTAAATGAAGTAAAAATCCTTTCCAAATCCTTTGAATATTTCATTTTTAGAACTTTGATGCTTAAGCATAAAAATGCGCTGATCCGTTGGAACATTTCAAACACGGTCGAATAAAAACGGTCAAATTTACAGAGTTTCTGTAAACTCTGCCATGCACAAAAAGATAAATTTTCCTAAAAATGTTTGTTTTATTCTTGACTTCACAATTCTATTTAATAACGACAATCTTCCTATTTTTCACACTGTTTTTTTCTGTCTCTCTGGTCAACCCCTTCTTGATCCGATTTCTTTCGCTTTCCCGGTCAACAAGAAAGAAACAAGTTTGATATTAACTTTCTTCGACAACTTTTGTTATTTCTTAAACAAGAAATACCCTGAAATGAACTGGTGATGGCGGAAGAGACACCGGCTGAGCACTTTTTTATTCACTCGATTGAAAAATAGCTTTTCCCTTCCAACAATGAAATTTAAACAGATGAATGACTTTGAAGAGAAAGCTTTGAGAGGAGGACAAACAAAATCAGAGAAATTAATAAACTTATTTTCATCCTTTTTTCTTTCAGAACTTAAATGAATTTCTATTTAACAGCTCAAGCATAAAAGAAGGAGAAAAACATATCTTTCACTTTGGGGAATAGAAGGAACGTTGCAGATGCTGGAAAGTCGAAGAAATGAAACAAAATAGTTTTTATTTCCTGAGTTGCTCAAAATGCTTCTGTAACAATGCGGAAAAGCAATTTCTAAAAGTGTTCAAAAGTGCTAGTTTTGTGTCTCAACTTACTCCAAAATTTATTAAATAGGTTTCACACGTATTTTGCAAAAATAGTCGCTAATTTCTTCGATAACCTGAAAGGTGGCGCTATTGCCTCCAAAAGGGATTCCCAGCAAAACAAAACGTACGGGATTTCCTTCTCTGCCGTTTTTGCATTTGCAATTGCATGCACGAATTTGATATTAAACATGTTTTAAGTAGAATGAGAGACTGGGAAAGTTTTCATTCATTTTAAGTGCTCTGACGTGAGAAATTATTTTATGTTGCATGCGAAATAAAGGAAGTTGGGATAAAAATGGCTGACAAAACGAACAAAACGTGAGCATTCTTATCAAAGTTACTTAAATTTCCAGCTTAATTAACTCTTTCCTTCCTTAAAATTTCAGCCATAAATTTAAAAAACGTTTTTATTACCAAAAGCTCTATTTTAAACCATTTAGCAAAATCTACAAAACAAAACATTGGATTCCCAATTTCAAAGAAGAATACAGAAAACTTGCCAAGTAAAAATAAAATCCTATTTTAAAATTTTAGTAAATAAGATCAGAGAAGATCATTCATGTTTGGATTTAAGTACGTCAAAGTCAAAAGGCTTTGGAAGCTTTTTGTTGTGGTTTTTATGTTTCCCGCAACAAGAAAAGCGTATCAGCATTATTATCGCGGTAAAGAATATTAAAAACTGTTTAAAAGTAAAATCTAAAAAGCAAGTGTCATCCTAGCTACCTGATTGTATTTACTATGAAAGGGCAAAGTCAGAAGGAAAAACTCAAGGAATTTCTTTCAGTGTCTCACTTTTCCCTGAAAGCATTCATTTAGTTTTGTTTTTTATTTCAATTCAAAGAGCACTTCCAAAATTGAATGAATTTGAAACATTTACGTAAAATTAGCTGGATAATTAAATATCAAATTCACATTCTTTCTGCTAAAAATGTTTACTTAAATTTTTAAAGACTTTGAGGTTTATATTCCAGATCATAAATCTATCAATTATGATTTTTTGAAATCATTTTTTTAATTTGAGTGTCGCCTTAACTAGGAAAATTAATAAACTGACTTGCTATTGTAAACAATTGTAGTTTGAAGGGTGATTAGCTTATTTTTACAATTTAAACTGGACATATTTAACAAATAAAAGCTTAATCTATTTTCACGTTTGTTTGTCAATTATTCCAACGGAATAAACCACCGAAAAGGACACTTGAGAATTTAATCTTGTCCATCAATCTCTTGAAGCTAATTGTCTATTTTAATTGGCAGTTCACACTTTCACTACTCAATTTGAACAGCTTTTTACTTGAAACCGAATCCAAAATGTGCTTTTTAAGTTCAGAGAACGGGAATATTGCGTAACAGGAAAAAATTGACTAGTGAGGGTTGAGTGGATTTAGGGAAATGACATGAAACAAAGTCCATCCAATTTTCTCACGAAAGTGAAATAATCCCAAAAACACATCCATGTTCTTTCTTTGTAGTTCATTTTCATGTTGGGTAAATTACTTTACAGAGATAAAGAGAGGGTTTAGGGTGGAAGGAACTCTTTAGCCAACGGAAGGAAAACAAAAGAAAGACGGGAAAAGATAAAACGGGCTAAAAAGGAAACGTGATTTTGCTCAAGCCACGTTCGTCTTTTTGAAAATTACAAAGCTCAAGGCGAAATTGCCTTCTTCCTACAAAACCCCAATTTATTTTAAGACTGAATTGCAATGTTTATGAATCCTTTTGAGTGTTACTGTTTTTGCCAGGATATTCAAATAAATTAAAAAAATGAAAGAAAAATTGGGAAACCATATTGGTTTCTAGTTTGGCCAATTTTCGCACGCATTCAAACCCAAATGACTTTCCACACCTTTTTATTTTATGGATAGGTTAATTTTAGATGAGTTGCTAATAACAAAAAAGCTTTTGTTTTTAAAGGTTTTGTGGTGGTTTTAGTGATAGTGACAAAATGGAGCTTGTTCTCGTTTTTTATCCCTTTTCTGGCGTCCATCCAAAAAAGGAACAAATTGCGAACTTGTTTCCAAGGTTTTTGTGAGATTATTATGGGCTAATAATTTACATCTTTTAGCAATTTGTTGTGAAAACCGGTAAAATCCTACAGGTCATAATGCATTCGTTTTCAAAAATTGAGATACAATATGCTTAAACTTCTATTGTTAACTTTATATGTTGTTAAAAAATAAATAAAAGAATTTGCAAAAGAAAGTGTAAGATCAGAGGCTCGTTCTGTGCAAGTCAGACTTTTTTAAGAATGTAAAATCAAAAAAAGTAAAACAAGGCTTTGGAATAAATAATTTTAAACGGTTTTTACAAAGGCAAGGATAAAAACAGGATAAAATCCTAAAATTAGCTTTGTTTAAGCTTTCTTTCAAAAATGTAAAAGTAAAATATTCTTCAAATTAAGAATACCTTTACCGGTTTCAATGAAAAATTTAATAAATATTGTAGTTTTTGATGCTTTTGGTGATTCACAATAACAGTGGAAATAATTTTTACAAAGAAATATATTTTATACGAGCCTTTTTATCTCCTGTTCGTCATTATTGTCATTTTTTGGAAAAAGCTGACATTTCTAATTGAATTCTTTCTTTTTCCTTAGCCCCGTCCTCATCCACTTCAAACGAATTATTTTCTCAAAGTTTACTCAGACGGGGTAGACCTTATTTGTAGTTATCCAGGGACACTGCACCAAGTTATCCACCCAACAATACTGTACTTGACTAACTTTCATTGATTTACAAATTGGTCTATTCCTTTACCTAAAAATCCCGTTTATCTAAAAGTCTCGGGACTGTTTTGCCTTCACTTTTTACATCATTAAATGACTTTAAGGAATGACCATTGGTCACGCAATCCAAGTCAAGGCTCATTTTCTCCTTAATTTTCCCTCTTCTCAACTAACTTTCTTTTTGGACAAACTTCATTCATAAAAGTAGTAAAGTTTGGAGAAATTATGACGTTTTCTTTATTTTCCACAGCGTGTCATTTATTTTGCTTTGCCCAAACCACCCAAAACCTAGAAAGACATTTTTCCATATAAAAATTAAAATTATCAAATAAACTTTATTTTGGCATATTAGCCTTTTTAACCATTTAAAAAAATATATTTTTACCGAACAAGCAATCGAATTTCCCTCCCAAAACATCAAACTATTACACACTTTTTTCTTTGCGAACATCCCAATTTTCATTTTTTTGCAACCCACCCAGGAAAATTTTTAAAATCGCATATAATTCTTTGTTTGGAAACTTTTCTTTGAACGGGTGAGCCTTGACAATCAAATTCTGCTATGTTTTTAGCTGAGAATATATCCGTTTACATTTAAGAAGAGCTGATTTGTTAAAATTTCACAGTTCATCCAGCCATTCCTAAGTTATTTTCATTTTACTGCATTCTCAATTTGTTCAATAACTTTTACGTATATTCCTATGAATCGTTGTTCTATCTTATTTTTTCACTTCAAAGTCTGTACAATTTATTTGCTAACTCACTTTACAATTTAAATTAAGATGTGATGGTAGAGTCTGATTTTGATGTTGAATCTGATACAGGGAAAGAGATGAAAATGCCTTTTGAGCTGAAATTTTATATTTTGTACATTTTTATGTACTGGAAACGGCTCGTAACACCTTCCCTGTAACAATATTTTGTGAAAGGTTCTCATTTTATTACAAGCATTGTTGTGCAATTCTTGCGTTCTCTTGAGCTCTTAGGAAGCCGTAGTTTTCACGAGAGGTTCTGCTTCTGTTTTGTGAAAATAATCCACTTTGGTAAGAATCGGAGATGCTTAATATCAACGAAGCGTTATTATCATAAAGATATGAACCGTGGAGGTATTTTCAGAGCTCATTATTTTCCAGGGAAATGGATTTACGAATTACGAGGGTAGCAGTAAATCAAAACTAGAATTGGGGTGTCTCAGTGTTTCCATAAACAAGATTTACAAGGTTTTGCTTAATTACCGAACCTAATTTAAGATTTTCCAGGGATGGTTTCATATTTCATTTAAAATTGAGCTAGAATTAAAAAATAAATTTTTAAGTGAAAGTAAATAAAATATTTTCAAAAAGGTTTACTTTATTTTTTGATTACACAAAAAAACGCTCACGTTTTTTAAAAAAGAGAAAGCGTTTTATTATCTTATCTAACTAAAGCCGGAAGTGTTCAGATGGACCAAATAAAACCAAGAAAATATAGCTTTGAATACAGGAAACGATTTAAACGAGATGGGTAAAGAAAAGTCTAAGCAATATTATCCCTCCCTCAAATTATCACCTTCATCCAGCATCACGTTTTCCTTTTGAACATCTGAAAAAAGGAGAAATGAAAACAATTCCAATTCTCGAGGATGTTGATGGGAGGTAATAAACAAAAATGAGAATTGTCTTCCCATCTTCATTCTTTTTCCAGGAAAAAAGAGCCAACAAGGGAAAATAATGATTATTGCACTGTCTCAAATGTCATCGACTTCATTTTGAAAACAGACTTGATCATGTTGATTCATCAGCCAACTTCATTTCTTTTAATGGGAGAAAGTCGTGAAGGTTTTTTGCTGAACCCAGAAACACGCTCATTTCAATTGAGTTTTTATAAGATCAATAACTTGTTGACTCTTAAATCAAAGTGAATTATTCTTCGAAAGTAGTAAAAAATCTTGCCTGCCATGTGGTTCACGTCCTTTCATCTTTTTAGTTAAATTTGCAGAAAATCGCCAAAGAAAAACCAAAATTGAGGTTTTTCATGAATTGAACCGAGTTCTTCCAATTTCTTCATTTTATTGCAGTCTTTCTCTCCATTTATAATTTAGTGCTGAGGACGAGCAGATTCATCACTTGTTTAAACTGCACTGCCTCCAGTCAAAGGAAAGAAAAGGAGGGAAAGCTAATTTAATTTGCATATGCATGACATCATTCCAAATCAAGCAAAGGGAAACTAAAAGAGTGACAAGATTGCGTAATTATTTCACTTTTGTGTTCCATGATAAAAATTTTTATGGACAGCACTTATCTTTGTGTCGTATAATTTACAATTGTGTAATTTTTTCCTTAAGCGCCAAACTTTTCAAATTTTTGCGTATTTTTTTATGAAAATTTATAATTGCTAATTATTTTTATGCATTTATACAACGAACGTCAATATATTTGAGTAAAAATAAACAAAACAATCCAATTACGTAATTTACTTTCTTGTCATATTTATGTCACTACGAATTATGTTGTTGCGTTTCCCATCGGAAGCAAAATAGTTTTTGCACACACTGAAAGGGACAATCGATTTTGAATTGTTGCGTTGCTTTTTATGACTGGAATCCTTAAAGCTATCCAAACTGTCAAATAAAGCGGTGAAGTGGCTTCAGTTTTACGTCTTCGTTTCCATAACAAACCTCATTTTCTCTCACTCTTCCATATATTCAGAAGTCGGAACTCAGAGAATGACTCGACTCCAAATGAGCAATTTCGCACACAAAAACCTTTCTGTGCTATTTTACCTGAACAAAAGACCTTTTTAGTAGTACTGAAAGGTCAACAATTATTTTAAAGCCAGCGGAGAATAACTTGTTTAATGGGCTCATGTCTCTAGTGACCAACTCTGTGGGCCGTTTTATAAATAATTAACCAAAATTTGCTACGGCTCATTCTCTTTTCAACTTTTAAATTAATTAACTATCTTAAGAAAACTTGAAGTTTCAAATACAAGAATTTCAGTCATTCAAAAATGTATCACTTCCAAATGTAGTAATCTTGAAATGAAATATCCAATTTTACAAAATTTAAATTTTGACTTCGCGAAGACTAAATTTTGTAAATCATGCTTATGACAAGCATCATTCCTAAAAAATATTGTCTACTTTAATTATTCCAGGTCAAACAGTAAAAAATAAACGACTTTCAATTCCAAAAAGAATCCCTGTCTAAAATATCTGAGAGGACATGTCATGTCATCATGCTCAAATCTAAACAGATTGCGTCGCTAAACCAAACAAAAATTGAATCTTGTTCTTTTTACATTCTTGCCTGCAGAAAAGTCACTTGGTAAATAGCAAACATGTAGGAAAAGTAATTCATTGTAAGTTTCTCCCCTGTTTTCTGTTTTTGAAAGAAAATCCATTTCCTCTGATAAGAAATTAATAAAAAATGAGCAAACCCAGTTTAAAAGAGAAGCAAATATAGGAAAACAATAGTTCCTGAGAGCAAAGCCAGTTGCTCTTGTTTTTTCTTTTTTGTTATTTCGAGGAAAACAGACTTTCCAAAGATATTTCACAAGAAAAAAGCCTAAAGCACAAAACGTCTTTGAGAAAAGCACGGTAAAAATGATAAATGAAATGAGGAAAGAGCAGAGAAGAAAAAGAATGAACAGGGGGCAGACAAGATAAGTGGTTTGGTTAAAAAGATGGACAAAAAAAGACACAAAAAGATGACGACATCTTGCGATTGTTCAATCTGTCCCCAAACATTCTCACAATTTATGAAAAATTGTACAAAAATAGATTTCTGATCAAAAAATAAAATCCAAGAGAACAACAGAGAAGTTTTTTAAGAGAAAGTTATGTAATTTCACCTCAAACATATTTTAATACGCATTTCTGAAAATAACTACTATATCTTTTAAAATAAAGATTTATCTTATCTAAAATTTTAGCTTTTGACTTTGAAAATTTTCAGCGTTTTTCGATCCAGAATGAAATCACGTAAATGTCAACGTTTTAAGGAAAAACTTTGTTTCATTCTTCTGGGGATTGGCATAATTGATCATTAATTTACTCGCGAGAGGAATGTCAAGCAAGAATGGTTTTTATGACAAGCCTATTCTTGGCAAAAGTGGATAATTTTGGGAAGTAAAATGATGATAAAATCAGAATGGCATTTCTTACGCGGATTAAACTCTTCTTTCCCAGTTCCCATCCCTCCTTTTGTAACAGAATTAAAACCAGTCTAAATGGGGAAAATCGGTAACCTGCATTAATAATGGAATACTGATGCTGAAACAAGCAGTAAGAACTTCTAACACGCTCAACTTTTTAAATTTTTAATGTAATTTCATTTTTGATAATCTACAATTATTGTGGTTGTGATAGCATCTTTTCAACATTTAACCTAAACGAATTAAAAGTACATTTTCAAATATAGATTGAAAAAATAATCAAAAGTAAGTTCAATTCTGGCGGACGTACCAATTGAATACCGATTTTATATTTTTATTTAAAGCTTAAATCATTAAGCAAAGATGTCATCATAGTTGTCTGTTTGAGCAATAAATTAAAAGAAATTAAGAAATTGCCTAACAGACAAAATTTTACTTGAAATGCGTTTATAAATTTTGACCAAATAAATTCAATGTCGTTACTTCAGTCTTTTTTTCTTTCTCATTTCGGATGCCTTTTACAGTATATTTAGGTCTCAATCAATGTTATTTAAAAATTAAACAAAACTTAATCCAATTAAAAAAATGAAATCAGGTCAATTTCTTTTATTCGAATAATCAAAATAATTCGAATAGTTTATCCGTGTAAGTGTTTTAAAAACAAAAAATGGCAAAACTTTGACAGGATTGATATTGCAATTTGAAATTTTATACTTATAAAAAATAAATTGCAAATTGTTGACTTGTTTTTTACATTTAAAGATGCACCCGTCTGTACTGTTCGTAATGGATTGTGAGATGCATTCAAAAATCCTAAAGTGTCAGTCAAAGAGTGGTTTGATGAAAGCAACATAACCAACTACACAGCACCAAAATTCAGACTGCTAACAAATCAAAATCTAATTGCCCCAGACAAAGCATTGATAGAGAAAATTGTTGAAAGCGTTTTAAAATGTGATGTTTATTTTTGTAAGGAATAGAATATTTCAACAATAAAACATATCTGCAAGCGCTTAAACTAAAACGTTTGCGTACAAATCTATTTCTGCAAAAAATAGCAAAATTAACCCTTGAAACTACAAAATATTAAATTCTCCTGTTTCCGTACTTTATTCATAATTATCATTACAATTGTCTAAGAATAAGTTAAAAAAACGTGCTTAAGCGTCACTACAATCTTTATCGTAAGGCAAATCAAATCCAAATATAAGATCATTTATAATTTTTAATTTTATAAGACTACATCTTTTTGAAAGTTCTGCTTCTTTCTACCTGTTGGAAAGGTTTGAATCAAAATTACAAAAATTATTTTACTGCCGTTTTTACAAAAATGTTTTTTTCTGATATCACACAAGAAATGCTAGCAGATACAATTCAAGGAAAAATTAAGTACGAGCTTATCCTATTTTGATTTTATCCTATCTAAATCTCGATTTAGATCCGAAGCAGTTTGGAGTCCAGACTGTCAAAGCAATTTTTCCGATTTCAGTTCAAGTGTCATAAAGAATTTGGCTGTTTCACTAATTTGGAGCATGACACAAGATTTTTTTAGATATGCAGATTACAGATAAATACCACCCAAAAAAAACTTCTAAAAAAAAGTCGTCGTTTTCTCTTCAAAAGGGGTCAAGTCAATTTTGGCCAGTCTCGAAAAGGGGTCAAGTCGTTTGACTTGACCTTTTTTCAGTCGTGTATTGAACTCAAGTGGATTGAACTTTTGCAAAATGCAAAAAGCATACCCATCTGTTATACCAAAAACTGCAATTCTTGAATTAAACAGTGTGCGGCGTTCAAAAAGAGTATTTTAACTAGTTTTATAAAAATCCATTTTTGTTTTCAAAACAAGTGTTTAAAGTCTAGAATTTACTAAAAGCAAATAAATTAGAAGAACTCGTCGTTTCCTCAGGGAAAACGAATAACTCATTTAAGAAAAATCAAGGAATCCGAATAACTCATTCATGAGTTATTCGTTTTCCTTGAGGAGACCGAAATGAGTTGTTCGGATTCCTTCACTTGATCGAAGTGAGTTATTC
>JAANSO010002818.1:0-12668 GCA_036507315.1 Lepidocyrtus fimetarius | reverse complement strand
GGATTTGGCTAGATGGGCAGGCTTTTTCCTGGGATCATGTTAAAAATTCATCAGACAAGGGAAAGTTTACAACAAATCGAAACCCCAGAGATGATGGATACCAGCCCAGGAAAGGGCATCATTCTTTAAACGTGGCCAATAAAATTGACTTTGACAAAACGCACAAACCAAGAAAAGATGAAGCCGATGATGACTTGAGCAATGATCGAAAAATTGAATCTATTAAAGTTGAAGGAGTTGAGCGGAGACTTGCTGAGTTGGAGAAGAGACTGGAGAAAGAAAAGGATAAGAAAATTGTTGAAGCTATTGAAAGGTCGTTTAAAGATATTTTGATTCAAAAGTTTTATTGCATTTTTCTTACCATTTCTTTATATTCGCAATTGTACTTTTTTCAGGTTTAAAGAGGAGGAACTGCAGCGATATAAAAACGAACTTGAGACAAAAATGAATCTCAAATTGATTGAAAAGGAGAAGGAATATTTAGTACAAATGCAAAATAAACTTGAAGGCATTAACGAGGAAGTCCACAATGAAAAACATAGGATGGCTTCAGACGAAACTTAAACAAGAAAAAGAACTATTTGAGTTGAGAAAGCAATTAACAGACAAAATGATTTCCAGGGCTAAAATGGGGATTTTAACTGACAAAAATATTACATCATCGCGATCGAGAAAGTTCAATAAGTCAGTTCCGGATCATTATCTGGAGGAAAATGTTGAACAAAGTGAGGGTCCTGAAATTGAAATGCAAAGAAACAGAAGCAGGTCCTCTTGTTTAGAAGCGATCCAAATGGACAAATTAGTTTTTCTTCAATATCGGCTAGAGCAACAAGAAGAAGAAATAAAATCATTACGGAGACAGCTCATCCTTTCTCCACATTTACCTCAGCCATCCACATCAAAATCAATGCCAAAAGTAGAAGATAGAAATCGAGGCGCTGGAGATGCCGACGTAATCGATTTTATTCAAGGAAGAACAGAACATTTGCCAAGGTCGAATGGGATGCTTGATGATTTGGAAGCATTTCTTTTGGATTCCAAGTCTCGTTTAGAAAAACTTGATAACGCTGCAGCGAAAATTGATGAAATTTTTAACGAAGTTACTGTAAAGAAACGGAGGGAGGCTACTCCGTTGCTTTCAGAGCGGTTATCAGCCAGAGCAAAGTTATCATCTCAAGCAAGAAACAGACCTATCCTGGTGTCTCAATATCCCCCAGGTGTATACAACGTAGAAATGGTAGATGTAGAACCAAGCTATGCATAGTTTTTCTTTGGGAAGTACTTTAGCTCCGTTATCTCGTCAGCAGTTACCAGAAAAGCAAGTGACCTTTGTCCCAAAAGATCTTTCAAATTTTTTAATGTATAACAATCTCCGAAGCCCTCATAATCCTAACAACGAATTCCGACAAAGAGTTGACACTCAACCATCTACAAGATTTGCTGCACCTCCAACGCCAACTACGACTGTGGAAGTTGAAGATATTCAAAGCAGAGAAGTCCAGACTCCTGTTGGAAGACAATTTCCTGTCTCGTACGGAAATTTCACCGGCCAGCACAACATGCCAACAAACTCGAATAAAGATAAGAGAAAGTCCCAAGAAGCTATTCATGATAACTGCAATTCCAAAGGAGATGCTCAAAACGAAAGATTAAATCGTAGAGTTAGTAAACCTTCAAATCCAGTAACTTCTGTGCAAGTTGACAATAACAGCAGCTATTCAGATGACAATGAAGGTGAAGAGAAAGTCGAAGAAAGCTTATTTCACTTAGCTGCCACGCAAAGTACTTCAAACATTGGAAAAACTGAAAGGAAAAGTTCGAGTGGTAGCACAAGCGAGAAAAATAATTTAAGAGAAAAAGCACTTCGGCACGGAGCACTATTAAAGGAGAAAGTAACCTCATCTGAGGATGGCGATGTGGATGATGATGAAAATAGTAAAAGTATTTCAATTGCAGAAAGTATTCAGACCAAATTACTTGTCAAAAGTAGATCAAATAAAAAACCTTTTCACGGTAATAATCAGAACGGAGCTTTAAGTAAAGTGATGGTTGACGAAAATGGAAAAGCACTTCCGGTGAAAGTTGTCCCAAATAATGGAGAGCCATTTTCCACCGCTGGACCTCATTTTTCAAAAGCCCTTTTGCAAGAATTTAGAACAAGAAAAGAACGCTCGGCATCTTCATCAACATCTTCTTCGCCTTTAGATTCCAAGAAAAGGAACTACGCTAGGAATTCACCTCCAAAACAAGATTCTCAAAGCTCAGGGCGGGGAGACAGCGAACAAGGTCAAAATGACCTCAGCAGCTTATCCATTTCTGTTCCAAGAAGTGATAACGAAGATGAAAACAATGACTTTTGGAAATTGTAAAGAATCAAAACATATCAGCTTTAAATTTTGCGTTACTGATTGGAAAAGTTTCATTGGTATTTATAAAATACGTTCAAATTTAAACTTTGTGACTTTCAAATGTGTTCATTACCTGTGTAATAATGTGTAAATTTAGTAGAATAAAAAATCTCATTTTTACAGTTAACTTAATCAAAATTTGAAACGTAAAAATTCCTTGAACCTCACGCACAACCTTGACCAAATCCATTAAATTTGAAACGAACCTTTATTAAAAGTTAGCTATATGAAGATATAAAATTAGTAATTTTTAATTAAGCTTTTCATTGAATTCCAAACTAAAAAGAAAACAAAGCCATTTTAGCATCACCACAAAAAATGGATTCGAGTTTCCTTAAAGACTTTTTGCTTGCATCATCATCAAATTTGCTGAATAAATTTGTTCTTTAAAGGTATTCCTCTACTTTTGTATTACATCACATCACATTTACATGGATAGGTGGATAAAATACAACACAAAGAGGATAGGCTATGCAGAACACTATAAACCAAATTACCAAAGTAAAACTCATCTTGTGTGTCCGTTCACTTCTTTATCTTTACAAAAACTTGTATGGTTATGCATAGAAAAGAGATAAAACTAAACTTGTGTGAGAACCTTTTGAATTGCATTACAAGCAAAATTTGAGATATCTGCTGATGAATCAGTTGTGTTTTGTCTCTCTATCTGTTACCTTCTTTTCTTTGTGTAAATTTAATNAGAAAAGAGATAAAACTAAACTTGTGTGAGAACCTTTTGAATTGCATTACAAGCAAAATTTGAGATATCTGCTGATGAATCAGTTGTGTTTTGTCTCTCTATCTGTTACCTTCTTTTCTTTGTGTAAATTTAATAAAACTAAAAAACGACGTAATATTAACTTTAAATCATTCCAATTTCAAATTCCAATGGTTTAAAAAGCACTCCCAAAAATGGTTAAATTCTGCTTGCCTTAGCTGCCTTTTTATAGTGAAAAAGTGTGTTTAAAGTGGACTAGTTTGATTATAATTTTTTTAGCAAACTTGCAAATTTAAAGTTATTAGCACACAGGGAATTTAGAAGAGGAAGAAATCCTTGCAAAACTAGAATCATCATTTGCGTAAAGAGGAAAAAGCATTACGCAATTTTAAAGGTTTTAGGTAATCTTTTATTTCTTCATTTTTTGCAAATGTCTTGTATAATTATGTTTGTTCCCATAATCTACATTTGTAGTGTAAACTATGCACTAGTTTTTACGTAGCTGAGATAATAATTATGCAGTAGGAAAGATGATTTAGCAAAAAGATGGAGGACTTGACTTGTTGCATTTGTATTTAGGTAATCTTAATTTAAAAAGATCATTCATTATTAAACTTGTCACGTCATCTTCATAAAAGCGTTGCTGACTGCCTCCTCGTGATTTATACGCAATAATTTTTATTGTTTATCTTTATTTTATCAAAATTATAACGTGCCGAACATGTAAACTTTGGACTGCAATAAAATCAGCTGTCAGCAGAGATGATGTTTGTTTTTATATCAATTAATAACGAGATTAGATGAGGAGGAGGTCGATATGAGCAGAATTTGTCTGGGACAATAAAAGTTAATGTAAAATGGATAAAAAATAATATCGAGTTCTCTTAAACTCTGAGATTTGATTATTTGACTGTTAAAATGTCAATTGGAGCTATTCATTTATGTTTGAATTTGACAATAAATTATTGATGAAATGAATCAACCATGTTTAAGTACTATAGTTCAAATATGATGTACATATTTGACCAAATTGGGAAATTACAAAAGTTTAGGTAATCAAAAATTTATGGTAAACATTTTACATGAGTTTTTCCAGTCAATTTGAAGCAAGCCGTTGTTGGTTTAGAGGTAGAAATTTAAAATGGCCTGACTTAGGTAATCAAAAATTTATGGTAAACATTTTACAGGAGTTTTTCCAGACAATTTAAAGCAAGCCGTTGTTGGTTTAGAGGTAGAAATTTAAAATGGCCTGACTTTCCAAAAGAAAAATTACAATAGCAGTTTTTGCAGAATACTATACACCTACTCAAAATTAAAAGGTTGTTTGTTAAATATACGAGGTAAGATTGCGTGAAGGTTATAATTTTTTGCCAGTTTAATTTCTAAGCAAGCATGGACTTTTTGTTACATTTTTGTAATTTATCAAAACTCGAAGAACAATGGAAAGAGCAAGAGTTAGGAAAGGGTTTAATGGTAAAAGACTGGTTAGCCGTTGTAAAGTAAACTTCAGGAATGGTGAATGGACTTCACCCCCAGGGCATGAAATATGAATCAATATTATTATTCCAGCTCTAATCTACTTCTTTATTTAACCATTTCATATTTACATTGTGGCGTTGTTGAGAGAAGCGCAAAAAATCCTGGAACGGGGAAAGTTTTTACGTATCACACTGTTATAAAAGTTCTTCATTTTTTTGCCAATTTTCAACATCTGGTTCATAGATGAGAGGCTGATCACGGCGAACTTGTTGTTGATAATGATGATAAAGATGACGATGCTTTTTATACACAACTCGTCACATTTTTATGTTATTCCATACATCCAATTCTATAAACATGCTTGACTAGATATATATGCAGAGTTCACTGCTATTGTATTTAACTTCTAGAAAACATGTTCTAGTCCCACAAATTTTATTCTTGAGTCAATTCTCAATGCAATCTTCTCATGACATGTCGAAAGGGAAGATATTTCTATGCCTAGAGAAAGGCCACGTAGAAGAATGTGGCAGACGAAGTGGTTAAATTATGTCTAATGCTAGTTTTAGAGGACTAGTCATACAATTCATTGACGATGGCTATACGCTGATGATGAATTGATGAAGTTATAGCAGAAGTTGATTGTGATTGAATTGCTACAAAATAACAGAGAGAAGGACACAAAGACATTAAGCAAAGTACGCAGGTGATGGTGGTGGCTCACGATATTGTTGAAGAGTGAAGATGTGATGGAATAAATAGCTCTTTAAATGGTATTCTTTGCATGCTTGAAAGTCTAAGGAGCACAGTGTGACGATTAGACATGGATTATTGAATGAAGTTAGTAAATGCATACATGGTGGTTAGCTCAGTTAATAATGTGTAGCAGAAAGCATAGTTGCAAATTATTTCCATCAATCCATATCCAGTTCTATGTTTTATGTTTTATCATATTCTGTGTGGGTGCCTTACATACATTCTCTTTTTGTCTGCCTACAACGATTTTTAATGACATTTCGTTAGAAAATAGTCATTTTAGAAGGAATTTGAATTCTGACCAGCCAGCCATTTAGTACTTGATCAATTAATATCGGAGATATGCAGTTTGCATAGGACCAAGGATAATTCGCAATTTAGCTGTAAATATTTTTGGTGTTTATTAAAAGAAAATGCTGTATGAATGAACACAGCAAATATATTTGTAAATTTAACTAGAAATTTGAAGTTGTATACCTATCTAGAGGTAGATTATATTGCACATACATACAAATACAAATTGTGCATAATAACCGCACAACTTTTCACATTTTTGTAAACGTTTTAATGTTATTGTTATTATTTGTGCAGGTTTGAAAATCCTGGCGTTCTTTTCTGATAATGGATTAACCGGATATGAGTTGATTTACAGTCTTGTTGTCTATGAAACTTTTGACTTAAAAGTTTTAATGTTATTGTTTATTATTTGTGCAGGTTTGAAAATCCTGGCGTTCTTTTCTGATAATGGATTAACCGGATATGAGTTGATTTACAGTCTTGTTGTCTATGAAACTTTTGACGAAATGCAATAAAGTTCAATCGTGGTAAATTGGCGTTGAGAAAGACTATAAAGTGAAAACATCAGCGTGAATAATTTACAAAGAAAGAACGTTACGAAAGTTGATGTTGCGGTGTGGTTTTCATTCACAAAGGATACCATAGAAAACTTCGGGCACAGTAAAAGTTGCATGAATCTGCTGCAATAGTTGTCGTTCAGGAAGGAAACTGAAAGTCGTTTAAGATGTCATCTAAGGAGGAATTTCTGGGGCCCTCAAGTAAGTTATAAATATTTTATACAATGAATAATGCATAAATGCATATCTAAACGAATACGAGTAGAATGGCAAAAAAGTAGTTAAACGTTAGCTTACATGAGAAAGACACGTAATGTACATACCGGCAAATAGTTTGAAATTTCGAACTGTCATCCTGTTTATAGCGTCTTGTCAAGATACGATCATGACATCACAGTTTTGTTTACACGCTGCACGTGAGGAACTTTACGTAGATCGATTTCATACATGGGTCGTCGTGATGATAATCTACCTAAAGAAGTTAGACTCATATCCTCCGGTTTTTATAATTTTGGCATGTCTTCATTGTCTGCTCTGCTCAACTCCAATTCCCTGAATCTGATCGTGAGTAATAGAATAGACAGGTTGGCATGTTATCTTCTAAATCCTTGCTGTCATCCGTCCAAAGACTTACCATACAAACCATCGCAGGCAGAGCAGTAAAAGCTTTAATGGTCTTACCTGGATTGCCAAAATAAAACAGATAAAACCGTCGTGCATATAGCTTGAGCCAGATGAAGACAAATTAACAATGATCAAAATGAACTAGGAAATGTTTGACCTTCCTGCTGCTGCTCGCTATTTGATTGGATGTGGTTAAAAAGTTAAATCAACGACTAGCGGTAGATGGTAGACTAGTACCTAGATGACTTTTCACTGCTGGCTCTAGGGTTAATATTGCTGTTCCTGTGAAAGAGTTAGGTATTCCGGAGTTCTGTTAAGAAGAAAGTTAAAGATAAAAGATTTATTTTAATTGTCATTTGTTTTATGATAGCCCTCCCAAGAAAAAGTTTACCCATAGAACAGTCGTTATCAAAAAGTACAATCGTCATTCATAAAACATTTATAAACTTTTGAATTTTTGATGTTTTTGTCGATACTGGATCCAATGAGATGTAGGGATAGTTTAAAAATAACAGAATTATTTATTATTATTGAAAGTTGTGTTCAAAAGAAATATCCGAATTTACAGGATGCTGTATTATACTCATAGATTTGATTAAATTTTAAATATGATCAATCACTCTTTTTGTATTCTTGTTGCAATGTTGGCTCAGGTTACTTTTTCTGCTAAACTTTTTAGTTTACTATTACAAATACAAAGTTTGCATCTAAAGGAATTCACTATAAGTTATACGAAATAAGCTTGACAATAGTCTAAAAATATCTTTTTGCAAAAAAAAATTCACACGCTCTTGTTGTGAAATGAAATTAAAGCCACGTCAGTTTACGGATTTTCACTTCACAACTGCAGTTGGCAATATATAGTCTCTTCAGTCTCTTACCGTTTTGTATTAAAGCTAATACTATCTGGTAAGGAAAGGATTATCAAGTTTGCCAAATTTCATCCGAGTAAATTTCCTTACAGCTCTTAGGTTTGGGCATGGGCATCATTATCATGGCTTTACGAACTTTTCGGTGAAGCATGCAATGAAAAAATATTGCAAACTTTTTCAGATTAGAGGGTTGGTTAATAAGATGACGGCATCCTGATGATGATGATATGAAGATACTCATCTTCATAAAAACATGCGTTTTGTGCTTCTAGCAAAAAATGAAAAATAGTTGCATTTTGTAAGGGTGGCTACTCTAGTGGTTTTGATTAAAGGCAGCTTCTTGGTTGAGACTTTTGTTAACAATGACTTATTTACCTGATAAAACCGTAGGTGAAGTTGGAGAGGCTATTCAGATAGTGAACAGTAATGATGAGCACAGTTTCGAGTTGAATGAAGGAGCCCTGGAGAAAGTTTTACTTCAAGATGATATCAAGGACCTGCCCGTGGCTGTTGTCTCCATTGCAGGAGCTTTTAGAAAGGGAAAATCTTTCATGTTGGACTTTTTCCTTCGTTATCTCAAGTCTGGAGTAAGTCAATTATGCATGTTAATTGGTTTTATGAACAATAAAACTATTATTTGATTTTCAAGTAATTTTTTGACACATTGAATTTATAGGGCGAAGGGGATTGGCTTGGAACGGAAGAGTCCCCCTTGGATGGATTCTCTTGGAGAGGAGGAGCTGAAAGGGATACAACGGGAATTCTTCTTTGGTCTCAGGTTTTTAAAGTGAAATTGGTCACGGGAGAAGAAATTGCTGTTTTATTGATGGATACTCAGGTGAGTACTGCAAAGTCCAATTCAGTCACACCATGGAAGAAAAATGTATATGATTGCTTTTGATATTAACTTTATTTGATTTAATATAGGGTGCTTTTGACAGCCAGAGTACTGTCAGAGATTGCGCTACAATTTTTGCTTTAAGCACAATGACCAGCTCGGTACAGATTTATAACTTAACTCAAAATATTCAAGAAGATGACCTCCAGCACCTTCAACTGTTCACAGAATATGGACGGTTAGCATTGGAAGATTGTGGTGATACTCCGTTTCAAAAATTACAATTTTTGGTCAGAGATTGGAGCTACCCTTATGAAGCAAAGTACGGATTAGAAGGTGGGCAGCAAATTCTTGAAAGACGGCTTCAGGTTAGTCATTAATTGGATCAGTGATTGATGTAATTTGTTCTTGTATTAAGTTTCAAAGAAAGTTCCAAGCATTGCTTTAAAATATTTTGTTTTATTTCAAGGTTTCTGAAAAGCAACATCACGAGCTTCAGTCCCTTCGTAAACATATTCGCTCATGTTTCACAGAAATATCTTGCTATTTAATGCCACATCCTGGTCTTAAAGTCGCAACAAATCCTACTTTTGACGGAAGACTTTCAGGTAAACTAAACGAAAACAGATTATTAAACGTGGAAAGGAGTTTTCCGTAATTATTAATTTATATAATTTGTTATTGCTGCTGTATTTTTTAGACATTGAAACCGACTTTAGAAAGCAGTTGGAAGAATTTGTTCCCCTTGTCCTTCACCCTCGTAATCTTTTAGTGTAAAAGAATTGGTGGCCATAAAGTAAAAGCAAAAGAACTTCTCCATTATTTCAAGGCCTATACAGCAATATATCAAGGAAACGAGCTTCCTGAACCAAAATCTATGTTAGAAGCTACTGCGGAAGCAAACAACCTTTCGGCTGTTGCCAGTGCCAAAGAAATGTATTCAACCTCAATGGAAGAGGTTTGTGGAGGGACCAATACCATTCATGTCAACGGCTCAATTAGAACGTGAACATAATAGATGTAAAGATAAGTCGCTGGAGCACTTCCACAGTAGAAGAAAAATGGGTGGCGATGAGTTCTCCACAAAGTATAGAGATCAGTTAGATAAGGTAACTCATGTTTGCATTGCAAGATTGAAACACGTGTTTGGATTGGCTATAACATATAAATCTAATTATTGTTTTTATTCGAAAAACGTATCGGATTTTAGGAAATTGAGGATTTACTTGTAAATTTCCGAGCTCATAACGAAAGCAAAAACATCTTCAAAACCGCAAGAACTCCAGCCACACTATTTACTATCGCCGCCGTTTGTTATGTATTATCGGGCTTATTTGGACTTTTTTGGAATGTATTCATTTGCTAACATGTTTAATTTACTCATGGGAGTCACTCTCCTTGTCCTTGCTATTTGGGCATATGTTCGGTAAGTTTACTCAGCTACAATTATTAATAAGAGTAATAAGAATTTTTAATCACATTATGTAATTCTTTTTGTTCACAGTTACAGTGGAGAAATGAGAGACATTGGAACCCATATAGATGCTGGAGCTTCAACTATATGGGAATACGTGAGTTAAAAATTATGCCATTAATATTTTTTCGCAACTGTCAATAATTAAACTGTATTGCATTTTTAAATTACATTCCAATTAATTTCAGGTGCTGAAACCTGTTTACATAAAACTTGTCGCAAAAGGTCTGGAAACGGCAACAACGGAAATGTTGATGGATGGAATGTCTCAGAAAAAAGGAAATTAAGCTTCTTTAAAATATGAATTAGTAGTTATTGATAAAAATGTTATTGTGTATATTATTACTATAATGTTGATGGATGGAATGTCTCAGAAAAAAGGAAATTAAGCTTCTTTAAAATATGAATTAGTAGTTATTGATTAAAATGTTATTGTGTATATTATTACTAAATATTCCGAAACACTGACGCATATTTTTCTCCCTTAGCGAGGTTGTTTGATCTATTCATTACTAATTAATTAGATTAATGTGTGCATCATTAAGAAGGTCCTAAGTGTGGTGTCAAAGTCAAGTATTTTCTCTACTGTTGTATAGAATCTTTTTGAAAAATGCTTCTAGTTTAAATTTCCAAAAGACATGTTGGCTGTGCAATGTCCACCTTATGCCTTTCAATGAATCAATAAATTGATCACCTTCATTTCACCAAATGGATAAACAAATAAACTTTCATTGCTAGAGTTTAGTATAATTGGGATATAAGAAAGAAGAATTACACTGGCTGGATTGATAAAGTAACAGGAGGTTTGTAAATAGTGTTGAATGTACAATTGACCTTTTGGCCAACCATTCAATCTTTTATACAAATCCAGCTCGGTGCTCTGTGCCTTAACCGTATAAACTTGGTATTGGTATCAAGTGTAGTAAATAACTCTTATGTAAATGTCCATATGAATAATATTATGTAACCCTAAAAGATTCATTCAAGTTTTTCAAAGACAATTCTTCTTGGAAAGTTGTCGTATAAAATGTCATAAAATAATTAAGAATATTATTATGGTTGATGATAATAAATGTGCATTCAAATATTTACAATAACTTCCAATCAATGACGCAGCTTTATTCTCTGTACAAAAAAAGTTTTCAACTGGACAAGCAAACAGATATTTTAACACTAAATAGTGTTTGAATGGGAATCAAAATTATTACAAATATTTATATTTAGAAATTAGAAATGAAACTATGATTGTAAGTAAATGATAAATATAAAGTTCAAAAGATATATCAAATCATATCAAACTCATCATCACGAAAAGAATTTTTTCATAGCATCAGCAAATTTTGCATCCAATTGCTTTTGATGTTGATGTAGAGTTTCTAATTTATTTTTAACTGCTTTGTTATCCGGCTCCAGATCTTTTGCTCGCATTAAGTCTATTTTGGCCTTTTCATACTCCTTAATGTAAAAACACACACTGGATAGCATTAACTTTTAAAATCTAGGTTATTAAAATAATACCAATAGGTTGTTAGGTAGTATACATACTTGGTTTTCGATGTAGGAGAATCCTCTCCTGTAAAGTGCCTTTACATTGTTTGAGTCTGTTTCCAAAACCATGTTGCAAAGTTCAATTGTATTTTTAACTGCTTTGTTATCCGGCTCCAGATCTTTTGCTCGCATTAAGTCTATTTTGGCCTTTTCATACTCCTTAATGTAAAAACAATGAATAGCATTAACTTTTAAAATCTAGGTTATTAAAATAATACTAATAGGTTGTTAGTTAGTATACATACTTGGTTTTCGATGTAGGAGAATCCTCTCCTGTAAAGTGCCTTTACATTGTTTGAGTCTGTTTCCAAAACCATGTTGCAAAGTTCAATTGTGTCATTCCAGTTTCCCATTTTGAGGTGACAACTAGCCAAATTTGATTTTATTGTCAAGATTTTTGCATTCTGTGAAGTATTCCATATTGATGGATGCTGAAGACAAACGTATTCCCAGGCTTGTTTAAATTTATAGAAAGCGTCTATCACTATAACCTTCGGTGAAAAGTTTTACTCCTTCCTCCTTAAGTGTACTCGCAATTTTGATTATGTTCTCGCCATCCAATTCATATAACTCGGTAGAATCTAAAAAGACGACCAAAAATTCAGATGCGACTGATTATTAAACACTGATTGATTACTGAAGTTGATTGATACATTTATATACATTCATTCTATTCTAAATTAAATTAATTACCTTCAATTGATACTAATTCTAAAGCTAATTTTAAAGAAGATGTAGATCTAGAACAATTTATTGTAAACTCTCGTGTTTCACCAACATGAAGTCGTGTTAGACACATTTCAAGAAGACGATCCAGTTCAGAAACACTTGTAAAACCAACCTTTGAAGAAATAATATGAACCTTTGAGGTTTTTACAGAGTTTGGACATTTGCAATAAACTGAAGGGGCTAAGGGAATTCCGTTCAAAGTTTGCTCATGTCCAGCTGAAAAATTTATCACACTTAAAATTCTAAAGGTACAATTAGAACCCTTATGCGGACATCCTGCTTCTATAGTCTTGAGATCTCTAGAACTTATGTTTTGCACCCACTCCACCGTTCCGTCTTCACATTTATAGCATAGCGTCATGATTGTT
>JAANSO010002817.1:0-12671 GCA_036507315.1 Lepidocyrtus fimetarius | reverse complement strand
GACCGGGATATGACAAGTGAGAATCTCAACTCATGTGTAGCAATTAATTTGAAGGACTCTCACTTCCTCCTCCCTTCTAATCCAATTTTAGCGACATTTCCTTTGAGGAATATGAACTAACGAAAAGGGAGTGTTCTTTGAGCACGTGTCAATGAAAAAGTTAGATAAATATACATACATTCTAACACTATATAGTACTTGTCAAATAAGCTCTGCCTCGTTTAAATTAATGAAGAGTTGCGGGTTTAATGATGTCATGCTCTATTTACTTCCAAAAAACCCTTCTTTTTGTACAAAATATAAGAATTATATAACAATGTTTTAAGTTATATCTTGCTACAATCTTTGTGTCTTGTCTCCAAAATTGTCATTTTCATACTTAAACAATTTGTCAATGAAGAAATTTGTCAAAGAAATATCCAGATTTCATCCATACAGTCCACTATCAAATTTTTCATTTTGACAGAGCTGTAGGCGACGCCAACTAGATTTCATATCTTCATCTGTGGGTGTCTGAAACATGCCCAATTTTTCAAATAATAAGTTGATATTTTATTACGTTTAGTAAAAACATTGGTTTCAATAAAAGGTTTCACAAAATCCACTGACGTCAGAGGGAAATGTCTTCTTGGCACAATTAAGTTTATGGAAAGAGTTTGGAAAATCTAAGGTTTTGGAGGGTTCGGTCGGGTGATGACAAAACTCGTACAAAAAAAACACAAATTTTTATTTGAAGTTCAAAGAAACACTCCATTTAGCTGTAACACTATTAGTTTGCAAATAGTAGAATAAAGTTGTTGTCGAGAACATTTTTGGGAAAAATTTAAGCCTTTTTCAATCTCATTGTTTTTTCTTAATATTAATGTGTAGGAACTTGAGCAACCTCCTGTTTTGGAGGTCGTGGTATCTCAAGCTCGAAATCTGACGCACGGTTCTTATTGTTTTTTGCGTAAAAGCGATTTTAAATTCCAGAATACTTTTCTCAACAAAGGTTTTCCTTGGGAAATTGCTCCTGACCTTCAAACTTTTTACCAGAGGTTGTGTTTCCCTTCACACTATAATGGACACGACATAAAGCATAAAAGGGTTAAGACAATGTGCACAGAACGTAAACTTTATTAAATAATAAAAATGCTCTTTTGAGTAAATAGAAATGTTTGTTCCTTTCCAAACTTTTACATTGTTGAGCTTCTTTGCTTTTCTTAAGCTGCTTACCATATACAAGCTGTAGTCAGTAGTAGAATTTGAGTAAAATAGGACCCTCTTGGCTTTCTCTTTGCAAAAATATGCAATTTAAGATTCTCCGAATTTCTTGTCATAAAAGTGTGTCTGGAGGTGAGGGGAACGGACAAAGAAAAAGTGAATGCAATTTAGAGTTGTAAATTATTGTACTTCAAAAACTGAAGTCGTTCATGTATAATAAAGGAAATAATACATTTAAATTGTAAGGAGGGTGGTTGGTTCATTAAGTTGGTACAGCTTTTCTTTCAGTTTGTCCCTCTTTTACTTAAGTGGTGTTGCTTGAGATATTTTTTCAATAAAAATAAATTCATATTCCTTCATACTAACACTACTGTTTTATTAGACCAACGATTGAGGAATTCATGCAGACTAATTGGACCTCAATGATTTTTATTAGAGACAGGAAATAAAATTGATGATTATGATTTCAACGCAGTTTTGTTCAAAGATGGGCTAAAAACTATCAAGGTTGAAAGATAATTAATTACCCAAAAAAATCTGAAGTATGATTGAAAAAATTTCGTTGAAAATTAAATTTAGAAAATAAATAATTTATTAATAAAGATTGGAAAAATAAAACAAGAAACTTTAGGATATATTTGGGAGTTTTGAAACGAATCAAAGTTGGTCACGTGAATTGTTAGAAGGGAATTCATTTGAGATCATGGGAGCTAATGTTTTCTCTAAATTGGGGCTAGATTACTGTTTATTCAAATGTAATTCTATATTTAAAACGATGTAGGAAGGCAGGTAGGAGGTACGATGTTGCTGTTTTGAACAAAAATTGTTTACGATTTCCGTTGGCTCAAATGTCTCGTTCAACAAGTGAAAGCAGTCTGCAAAGTCTGTAGAGAAAAGATTTTTGTTTATACTCTTTTCAGTTATTTGAGACGCTTGATATGTTGTTGCATGGAATCTTGCCCTCATCTGCTTCTAGAATATTTTTTATTAAATCCACAGGTTTTTCTTTTCATTAACAACAACAAAGAAGCAATTTTCTCTTTTCACCGACAAAAGTAAAAGTCTGCTATTCCCATTTCTATGATTTCTCCCAGTTTCTAAAATGTTCTGGAAATCGTACAAAATCTAAATTGATAGCAATAAGTAATTTTCATACCTATTGGGTCCTTTTTTGCGAACGAGTATAAAAACCCGTAGGCAAAAACAATTTTTAATATTTCCTGCCTTTAGATTAGGTATGTAACTTAAATGAGACAAATTACGCATTAAAAGTTTTGCTCTGAGCTACTTTGTAACTATTTGTAATTTTGAGTTTTCAAGTCTGGAAGCAAGGACAAAAAAATTAAACTTTTTTGTCTCGTTACGTAATACTAGGAAAAGGTGCTGCTTTGAGACAATAAATTTTATTTTGTTCCACCCAGAACTTTCTTTTTTCTGCATTTTTTGGTAAATGACCTTAATTGGATATGAAAGTAGAATGGAGAGGGGGACGAAAAATATAGTTTTACTTTTCTCTTTCTATTCACCATAAAAATCTGACCTTATCCAGCTGTAGGCAACCGTTTACATTCACTCCCACTCTTTCCAAAGAAAGGAGTAATTTCATGCTTCAGGGTTTCTGTTGTCTTTAAATTGTGATAAAATTATCTTTTTTCTCACTCTCTTGCCTTGTTATATTTCTCTTTGACCAAGTAACGTAACTTGACACACGCTGGTTTCCTGTCTTTTGTTCTAGAAATGCTTCAGTTTTCGAGAACATAATTTTCTTTAGCTTTTCTCTAGAACAATGGGAGATGTGAGAAGTGAAGACAACTGATTCGACAGGGAAAAGGTATCCGGTAGAGAAGACATCAAGCAATGTGTTAACAAGAAAAGACTGTCACAGCCAAATATAACTTATTTAGAGAAATGAACAGATTTCTGATGTTTTCAGCAGAAAAAATGAAAAAATTGATTGAGCTAGTATCTAAAAAATTCTATATAGAATGCATGAAAACTCTAAAATTGTTTAAATTTTAGGAAAAATTACATGACATGTATTAATTTATATATCGCTAATGCTTGTTTAACTCCATCCACGTTCGATTTTTAGAGTGTTTTGAGTTTGAACTCAACTCATTCGATAGACAACTCCTGCACGTGTAGAATTTGCAAAGTGTTGTAAATAAAGCTTTCCATTAGCAGCTTCTTTCTATAGTGACTTGTCTAGGTCACCTTGATCTTGATCAATCAGAAATCAAGACAAACCCTAGTTCCCCCGTAACAAAAGACGAAATTTGGAATTAGCGTGAGCTTAATGCTGTACCAGGTAATTGACACGGAAGAATCCTTATATATCGATCTTTGTATATTTAATAGATGTATTTTGAATGCATATGATATTATGCATGTTATTGATGGGGAAATAAGATAGGACAAACCGTTTATTTGGGGGAATATAATGATTACGTTAGAGTGAGGATGACTTTCAAAAGAATTGAAAAATAACAAAGCTCGCTTTCATTCTTTTACATTTTACTCGTGACGAGGACGAGATAACGAGCATTGGAACATGGAAATGCCTTCTCATTTCGTTTCCCTGATTTTACTATTCCCTGCCTATCGACTTTTTAGTACACGTATACACAAGACCATTGACCAGGATCAAAAGGGTTTTAATGGAAGATATTTGTAAATGGCTTTTTGTGAGTTTTTGATCCGTTATTACTTCTTCTCCTTTCTTCTTTCCACACTTGTAATTTAAAACCACTCATCTGCAATCAGTGAACCGAATATGAAGCGAAATGAAAATTGAGAAGGTCCACACAAACGCACGTCGCCCAACAACACTTTAGAATATTGTAGCAGAAACGGATTAGGATTTTTGGTTTGTTTCTACTGAATCTACTCTAATGTCACAGTCACATAGTCACATTCAAACACATCAACAGTTGCTTTCTCCATATAAAAAAGAGGTAGGTAATGGATGCAGAGACCATTACGCGGGCTGTTTAGTAAGTCATGTCATGTCATGTGCCACCACCACCGTCATCATCCACCCTTTTAGTCAATACTCATTTCATTCCAGTTCCCGCATACAAAAGGAAAATGAGAATTCCAAAAAATATCTATCAACTCAGTGGAGTGATGACAAAACTGTTTTTATGATTGCAGAGATTGAAAAAGTGAGAGATGAAAAGAATGAATCTACCTCAACTTTTTCTAATGAGATTGTTCAGCAAACCTTACAAAACCTTCGAATAACGAGGTTGGTTCAATATTTTGAACTTTATAAAACTTCAAGTATTTTTGCAAGGTCTACATACAAAATCTAGTATTCAAGGTCGCATTTTATTTACTGATAGTTTTTTTGTTTGTATGCACAGTAGTACAAATATTTTTTCATGGAAATCATCAACAAGAAAAAAATCACATCACATCCTTTTTCACGTAACATTTCTGTCATGTCATTCAGTTGTAAAGTTGTAAATAGGTTTGTCTGGTTGTCAGCATATCTACAACGCACCTTCTTATGTAACCTTATCACTATGACATATCCGATAACCAAGAGTAAATTATTCCCAAACGATTAAAGTCTTCATCTTTTCATCATTTGATGAAATTGAGGTGTTTAGGTGGTATAAGCTCGATCTTTATTTTTTTGCTCAACATCACTAACACCATTCACTTACTAAAGACAATTAAGAGCCAAACACTATAAAATTAATTATACTACACCAAACACACACTATACCTATTAAATAATGGCTACCTGCGACGATCCAGTACGCTTCATAAAATATTTTCTTTTTAGTATGAATGATTGCCTCTATAGAATTAAAATGACATTGCTTAATTTTTATAATCCGTAGCCCGTTTTACTTGACGCTCTCAAACTCCTTGCTTTAACAAACTCGAGCGCATCCTTGGATCAGAAAATTACTGGTGAGGATGCCAACTGAACCTAATCCCATTCAAAAGTATGCATGTAGTATAATTTATGACATGTTTGACAGATTCGGATTGCTACTGGAGTAGCCTCTGGTGAGACCGGAGATGATCACACTTTAACCTATGAAGATGACAACGAAGAGTCAGACGAAGATGAGGATGAAATTGGAGGGGAAATGTATATAGGTACGGAATTATATGTTAATATTGCAGTTACCTTACCTAAGAAATAGTTCATATTATTAGTATATATAGTTCATAATATAGTAACCCTTCATTAATTTGTAGAATGCAGATATGATGAGGAGGGAGAAGTAATTGAATGCTTCAACTGCATTGATGACGTCTGTTGGCCAGAAGATGAAGGAAGGGTACGTAAATCCATGCGTTGATGTAGACTACGATGGCCCAGACATTGACAAGAATTTATTTATTTTCCGAGGATCTGACGAAAGCTTTGAAGGATCAACTTTAGAGGAACGTAGAAAAAGACGGTTCTTGATAGGAACTCATTCCTTTCTGGATTTGGCAGATCCCCACTTGGAAGATGCTCTTGGAGACCCGTCACCACCGGATGAGTTAAAAGTCCCTGACGGAGATGATGAAGAGTATGAAGATCATGGAGGGGAAGGTGAAGGGAACGATATGCATGGGCTAGGCTTTGACTTTAACAAAACCTGTATCACTTTAAAGGAAGAGAAAGATTACTATAAGCAGCTTTGTGCTGAACTTGGTGTGCACCCTGATCCTTATGTGATGGCCAATTTGAGAAGTCGCGTTATGGATTTACGGGTTAGTCATAATTAAATTAGCAACTGAAAAAAATGTTAAACAAAGGTTTAAAAGTATTATCGCTTTACAGAATAGAGGAATGAACGCAAAAGAAATTGCGGCAGTTTGCAAGCTTCTGATAATTAACAGATACGTCCAAGTTTTGATATTGGCTGGAAATATAGTAGGAATGGAGGGTGGAATGGCACTGGCAGAGCTTATGACTAAAAATACAACAATTGTGGAATACGATTTGGCTGGAACAGAGTAAGTTTTGTCATTTTATTGCGTAATTAGAACTTTGCAACTATTAAAGAGATGTATATTTTAATGTTATTATCCTTTTCAGAATCCTTGAATCATTTGACATAGTTTGTGCTGCAGCATCGGAGAATCTTGTAATTCAGAGTTTAAATTTTTCAAAGGTTAGTTGAATGATCATTGGTAAAGATGATAATTGACAATAAATAAATAGCTAAATGGTATGATCCTTGTGTGTTTTACTAGAATGAATTGGAAGATGTTGACATGCCCTCAATAAAAAATATATTAAAAGGAAATCCCCCACTTTTAGCTTTTGGATTTGAGCGCAAATCTAATAAACGACAATGGTTTGCGTCACATAGGTCTAGGCATATTAGAGAATGAGAATTTGGAGGCAATTGACGTCTCACATAACAAAATCAGAGCAGAAAAGTGTAAATGCATCTTGTTCAATCATTTTAATTTTTAATTACAATCGTCAGTTTTACATAATACCAACAATTCCTTTGTTAATACAGTGGCCAGTGTATTTTTCACGGCTTGTGCTGATCATGCTGAGTTTAGAGTGATAAAAATGAAGCGGAATTTGATGGCGGAAGATGGAGGGAAAGGGATTGGAAGAGTGTTAGCAAACAATCCTGGAATTGAAGTGCTTGACATATCATTTAATCTGTGAGTAAGCAATGAAAATACAAATTTCGTAATACAAACATTTTATACTAATACTAAACTAATTTTTTGATATGAAAAGGATGCACGAGGCTTCTGGTGCAGCAATAGGAAGATCATTAAATCCGATTGGAAAACCGGGAACTTAAAATACTTCAATTGGAGGTGAACCGTTGGCATAATCCGGATGGTGCAGTTATTTTGCGCCCATTGGGGAATCGGCTAATGGTTATGCCAATTGAGCTTGTGGATTTCGGAATGATTTTGTTTATCACAAAGGAGTTTATCGACGCGAAAGAAAAAGCTTTGAAAGTTCACCCCGAATTGAAAATCATCCATGGACGCACCTTTGGCATGACACATGCAGCAGGACCTGATCTAAAAACTTTGTTGATTAAGAGAGCAGACGTGGTTTGCAAAAACTTTGAAACTCCATTAGTGTACGTTCTAAAAAACAAATTAAAATGCTTTCACAAATGCAATAAATTTTAAAAGGTTTTGCTAAAATCTGAATTATAGGATGTTAATGGAAGAGCTTGCCAAAGAAAAACATGAGATGACCAATCCAGAGTTCAGAAAGTTTATTAAACAATGCAATTTATACAAGGACAAGTCGTTGACGGAATCATTTGAAAAAGTATTTGCTATGAAGGCGGGTGCCGGAGTGGATTCTTTAGCTATTCTTGAAGCATTCGACAAGGTGTACCCTGGACTTCGAGTTATTCCTGAGCCAAAAGACGAGGAAGAAGAGGAGCAGGAGAAACCAATGTCTCCAACAGAAACTAAAAAAGGCAAGGGGAAAGGCGGAAAAGGAAAGGGGAAAGCGGGTGGTAGTGCAGCTCCAAAAGCATCCAAACCTAAAGGAAAAGCAAAGAAGAAGAAGTAGTGATTTGATCAATGAGTATTCTGGTTAACTTTTTTATGTGGATTTCTTTCAACTATGTTCCATGAATTTAATTGATTACAAAAGGCAACAAAATTTAAACCCCTTTCGTACATTTCACTTTAATAAAATTGAAAAAGTGATACCAATCCACACAAAACAAATACTGAAGAACAAGTTGATCATTCATTTGTATCTATAATAATTAAGAATTTGCATTTGCATACAAGTATTTATTTAACTTTACTTGGTAAATACTCAGAAAACATATATACCTAAAGTGCAATCAAAATAAACCAAACAGACCACCTCTGAGATATTTTCTACGATGACGACAGCAAAATTAACAGAAATGATATCAAAGTTTAGTTGGTGGTACAGTTTCGAAGATTAATTTTGTAGAACTTTTTCAAGGTCACATTCTGTTGACTTTTGACGTGCATGTTTATACCATTTTGCAGTAAATACTTGCATAAAACTTGCAAAAACAAACTTAATCAAGAACATAACTTGAATGCTCACACAAGGGGGTAACACTTGAAAGTTTTTCCTAGTTTGACTTTGTTGATCCAACTTTTGACTTGAATTAAAACGACGTAGGACGTACTTCTTGGTTTTTATTGGATGAGTTTGTGAAAGTTTTTAAAGTATGAATTACCAATTTTGAGAATGCGAACAGTTATGAAGATTAATGAGATATTACCTATCAATGAAAAGAAAGGCTCAAGATATTCTTCAAATTTTTTTGATCGACGTGAGTGATCTTGGAATCAGATTAGTTACGCAAAAAGACGTAATTTGATATCAATAGAAGGTTAGATAAGATCATTAAGAGGTAAAATCTGATGAATTAACGTTTTTGAGACAGAGATTAAATTAAATTTTCTCATGCAGATAGATATTTTTATGATCATTAGAATATTATTTATGATACTTATGATATTTGTGAAATGACATATTTTTTCCAATTATAGGAATGTGCTTAAGTGATTCAAGAGGAATCTAGAAACTTTGCAAAGATATTGATAGGTAATCCGGTTAAAAGGAAGGAACTCTTCTCCTTCCCAAAAAGGGAATCTTGATGTGAAGTGTTTTTCACTAGCAACAGGAAAGGAGCATATATGGTAGATGTGAGACTTGAGGCAGAGACAAGTATAGGAAACAATCATTTCCCTCCTTAACTTTTCCAGGTAAAAAGGTTAACATAGAACAAACTCTTTCTTTCCTGCTTCAGCGTTTTTTGTACACTTTTATATTTTGAAGGCATAGACAGTGTAAAACTGGTTAATATAATAAACCTCAGGTAATTTACTTTCAAGCTTGTTGTATCTTGGAGAGGATTTTAAACAAAATGGATTTTGAATAAATAGGGTGTGTTTTGTTAGTTATATCATGCAATGAATTCATTAAATAAGCTGGGAATTTTTAAAAAGATTTTGCACTTGTTAGTTTCACACATGTCGGGCTTCTCTAATAAAAAAGCTGGACAATTGCAATCCTCTTTCGCCTCAGAAGAAGTTTGTTGACCGTCAAAAGCGAAAGAAAGTGAAAGATGCTGGTAAAATGAGCAGATTCCCCTTGTCCTACTTTTAAAGAGCAAACAAGAAAAAACCTTCCTTAATCATACAATGCAAGCATAAGGTGAACTAAACAGAAAAGCGAAAGCTCTTTTCAAAAGAATAAAATGATTTTATCTAAGATCTTCAGGATGCAGCCTCTTTAAAGCTTCCGTATTGTTCTTCTTTCACATTCTCCTCTTTTCCCGGTTGCGTATCTGGTAAATAACACTTTCTTCTAGAAAGTTTAAACACTGTAGCGTATAAATGGTGCTGATTCTCGGGATATCTTTCTTTGAACAGATTTTTCTTCGAAATGAATCGATCGTTGCTAGAAGGTTTCAATCGCTGAAAGACTTTTAGTAAAATTAAACTTTAAGAATTCGCCCAGGAAGCTGTTTCTAAAGTTTTTTATTTAATTCCTGGGAAATAATAAGTGCGGAGAAGCTGTGAGAATCACGAGTCCCAAGGCACAATATTGTATTTGCGTAGATAAGGGAATTACTTTTTTAAAAAGTTTAAGAAATATTGCAAAACAAGGAAGAGATTAGATTGTCTGGAGGAAAAAAGAGTGCTAATCTTATTTTGTGAAAGTTATCAGTCTTTTTCATCACCATACAACGACTCCATGAGGATTAAAGACCACTAAGATGGCAACCAGGGCAGACGAAAAAATAAAACAAGTTAATGACCTCCGCGTTATCTTTGCTGCAAAATCAAACTGTGTTGTTGTCGCTATTTCATTAAAAAACTTTCAAAGCCCTTAAGGAAACAACACCGAAGGTTAAAAGTTTAATTATTTTTTCCCTCCTCGTTTTTTCCAATCATAAATCGCTTGGATGAACTTTGATGAAAAATGTGCCAAAAATATGACGCGCTTTCACAAAGGACAAACCTTAATTAGAGGCTGAGTAAGTACAATCTTTTTTTATTTATGAGTTATGGAAATAACGTGGAAGGCTTATTGCTTTTTAATTGAAAAGCTTGATAAACTTGTAGCCTACTGCGTACAGCTGCTGCTATTCATACTATACTCCAACTTTCTCCAGAATTACGTGTGTGGATGGTTTCAGTAATTAAAGATGAACACATGTGCGATAGTGTTCTCTTTGTCTTTATGTAGGCATTTAGACAACCCAGTTTGGAGATGACATGTGGACGAAATGCTGAATGGCCTTGATTGTTTATTTGTAATTAGTGAGTTTAATCGACTGTATACACTTTCTAGTTATGATGATTAAAACTGATTTTGCAAAATGTCAAATGTTAAATTAATTCATTTCACTTTTACCGACTTTAAAATCATCAAATCTTTATCTGATTGGCTATAATAACAAGCTACGCATATCGTTATTTTCTTCCAATTCAATGTGCAGCAATTTAAGATTCAAGCAGAATTATGGAAAATAACAAAAACTCAAGGGATAAGCTAACCTATCCCAAGTAAATATTGTAAACATTGTTGAGCGTTTTTTATTTGATTAATATTTCCTTCCGCTTGAATTGCGCTGTTTGATAAAGAAAATGAGGAAGGAAATATCTTCAAAAGTTGCATATTTCATTGAGAAAAGGAAAATAACTCCGGCTTTCACTGTACTTTGCCTCCAGCTTCAAAGCATTTATTAGGGTTATGTGGCGTAACAATGTGCAAACAAAACCCTTCAATAACGGTTCGGGTTACTTTGATGTGAGGCTAGAGAGAAGAGGATATTATGAAAAGTGGTTTGTTCTTTGCCCTAAATTCCTAAATGGAGGTTTTTCTACGATATTGTAGGTAATGCATTGGGATACCGGATAAACCGGATACGCACATACTGACATTGCACTGCTGTACTTAAACCTTTGTAGTAGCTTTTCTCTTTTCAATTTTGCAAAACGGGCACGTTCGGTATACAAACAATGAGTTATTATGTGAAATTATTACTTTGTCAACATTTTACTCTAGAAATTGCTTGTGCTCCTTTCTCCTACACTTCTTAATTTCAATCTTTTTGAAGGACATTCCAATTCTGGAACACCCACACAGCCTAAACTTGACATGCTTGAGAGCACTCCTCCTTTCCTTCCATATGGTAAAATGGGGCATTAGTATATCCACAATCATTAGTTTATGCATTCAAATTACAATTAAAAGGTAATCATACCCAAATGCATAAGATGTCGCTTGGTTTGATCAGCGATCATGATCCCAAACACGCGCAGGTTTGGGATTAGAAATTGAAAATTACTTCTTAAAATAACATTCCCCTCCTTTCAAAAGTTCAATGATGCTCTGCCTTTTCAATACGTAAGAACTGGGTGTATTGTTACCATTACGTTACATAGGCAAATAAATTCTGTTTTTGTACGCTGCAGCGTAAATTACACAAATGACACTGACAAATTCAACAAAAGAACGCAGCTATTCTTAAATAATGAAGTGAGTTGTATAGAGAAAACAATTTGTAATTTTTGTTTTCTTTGCAACAAATCATGAAATAGTAATTTTACTTCTGCTAAAGATAAGACGTCACCAGATTTGAAAAATGAGATGACAAAAGAAATTTTTTATCATCAACTCACTGCTTTTGTAACGGCCAACATGCAGGTTTCCCAGCGGGCGGGGGAACAATTGCAACAAAAACGAATTTGTTTTATCATGCGATCATTTATAACAAAAGTTTGTACTTGTTAGTGCTCGACTTGGTTAACATCAGTGGTATCATACATCAGATCTAAAAGAAACATCAGGGCCAAGTAGTACAGAAGTATTCCGGAGTTTAATATTTATACAGGACCGTCATCATCTCATGGATAGCCACTACATGGCTACACTCATTATGCCATTATTTGAAAACATGTCACCACTTTCCTTTCATTTTCTCCTAAACTGTTTGTGACAGTTGAAGGGCTGCGATTATTTGTTAAAAACCCTCTTACAAAATACGAATAAGTTGCAGTGAGTATTTTATTTCGCATATTGCGTAATAAATTCCATTAGACAAAAGTCAAGTCAAGGAAGTTAGGAAGTAGTATAAAAGTGAAATTCAATGTTCATGGTCCCGGTATCATTTTCTTCTGTTAACTATCAACAAACTAGCTTGCTTTCTATTATTACGCATTGCACTTTATTTGCCGAAAGAACCACAACAAATCTTTCATAGTTTTTGTACTATTTGAGGTCACAAGCTTATATTAAATCTTTTATTTCATCACAATTTCATAGAATTACATTTTTATACACGCCTACAAAGTGTTTAGATAAAAGTAGAGCAATGAAGCAAATATGATAATTGAAATTCTTGAAATATTATCCCAATTCCATTACCCATGTCATCCAAGCAGTTTATTATCTTCTTACAAGAGAGTCAAAGGAATTCCATTATTTTAGCAAATATAGAAGCATAGAAGAATAT
>JAANSO010002816.1:0-12671 GCA_036507315.1 Lepidocyrtus fimetarius | reverse complement strand
AATACAATTTATTTTAAAATATTTCATCTTAATTAAATTAAAATATATCACAGCTCCGTTTTTTTGAATTAATGGCAGTTGCTAAAAATAAATTCGACTCTACGAATCTTGTATTTACTCAAACCTAAACAAATGAGATATGCCTTGTCCTTTTCTTACTATTTGGCAACGAAACAACGGAGCCTCCGTACGTGCTCCCGTTCATTACAGAAGGACTGTCGTAGTCACTGGCCGTGGGCATCGGCACAGTCTTGTGACTCTCTCTTCTCTGCGATCTAAAACCCCCCTCGTCATCTTCTTGATACTCTGCACTTTTTGTAAGGTGAAAACTATGACTATCCCTGTTTAAATTGTTGCGATTGTAATTGAGCATCATCCCCGTCGACATCGGATCAAACGGGACGTTCATTCCAGAGTGGGACACTCTCGAGTTTGGAGTGTAAAATGGAATAGGTCCTTGATTGTCTGCTATTTGCATAGTTTCATTACTTCCGCCACCTGCCTCCGAAGGTTTTGAATCTACCGAGATGGAGTCATGAGTTTGGCCAGATCCAGCGTAGATGCATTTTTGTTGTTGGAGAATTGGAACGGGAGCGCAAAGAGCGGATGCGGAGATGTATGAGGAAGCATTGCTAATGTAATTTCCATTAGTTTTCTGATTTTTTTGAGTTTTGTTATTTGATTGTTTTGCTTCTGCGTTTTCTCCGGTGCTGACTTCACTTTCCCAGCAACAGCCGATGCCATCCTTTGCTTGGGAGCTTCCTTTGTTGTAGATGTTGTGGTAGGAAGGAGGCGCTTCGCTTGTTTTTCTTTTATGTTTTACACAAGTGAGGAAGAGGATGAAAACGGAGACTAAAATGAGAAGGACTGCGGCGCCACTGAGGACGAGGTAAAGCTCGAGTTTACTCAGGCCACGGAACCAGGAAGCTCCCGCTTGAAATACTCCTTGGCCTTTCGAGTTTATTGCCCGGGAGGAAGTCAAATTGGAAACTAAGGCGTCGTCCTCCCAAGCGTTTGAGATTTTTGCGGTGGAAGTTTCTTTTATGAAGACGGAAACCAAGTTGGAGACTTTTCCTCGATTATGGGAACTGTCAATTGCAACGATTCCGTAGTAAAAATAGTCATTTGCCCAGGGCACCGCAACGTTACAGGTTTGTCTGACGCCGGATTCTTCCGGTTCCGGGGTTAGGGAACTGTGCACGAGGATCCCTTGCGTTTCAAAGTTGGAGTTCATCAGAGCGTCTCTTGAAATAAAACAGCGGATTTCGTATCGGGCAGCCTTTCCCTTGTCGTAGTCTCCTCCTGGGGCGGTCCAGCTTAGTTTTATTTCTGAAGCGGAATCCACAACGCGTTCGACACGTAGGTCGGTGACTCTGCCTGGGGGATAAGGGTCGGTTTCGAGGGCGACGCCGGACTCGATGTAGAATGAAGTTCCAGCGATTTTTCGTACAAAGGAACCTGTTGGAACGGTGGCGATGTGAGGGACGCTGGAGCCGCAGCAGGTTGGCATGTCTAAACACCGGAAATAAATTTTGGTTAATTACGCAATTAACCATAGATCAGGTGGTGTGTTGAACTGCTTTTAATTTATTAATTACCGTAAGACTTCCGGGTAATATTTGTATGCACAGGTACAACCGCTTGTCCCGCATTGTCATCGATTTGTAGACTAACACTGAACAATCCAGGGTTTGGCCCGAGTTGAGTGAAATAAGCAGAGTAAATTCCGTCGCCCCAGGTGATGTCAGGATCTATTAAAAGTAATTAATTAGTTTCTACTCAAACGTTTTAAAAATTTACTTTTATGCAAAAACTTTTACCTCCACTTCCGGTATCCAACAACCTCACACTGATAGTGTTTGGTCCGTGTCTTCTTGACCCAGGTAGTGTAATAGTCGCCGTTACATTTGCATTTAATACGGGAATATCCCCTTGCAAAACCTGGGCGTAAAGCAAAACAACATCCGCTTCGGAGTTTTCCTGGACGTTGCTGAAAGAGTTTAAAGTGGCAGATGAATCTCCGTTACTGGCTTGTTTTTCTTGCTTTACAACTTGATTCCAGAATTTAACGGAGACGGACTCAGTTTTTTGGGATTCTGTGGTAACATCGATTGAGATTGGGCGAGGGGTTCGGTGCTCGTATAATTTTACGACGTATGACCAAGTCCCAGCCTGAAACAGGTTGAATCAATAATTTAAACCAAATAGTTTTAAATATTAAATAAAAATCAAATAAAAACGAATGCTTTTTCAGACTTTAATAAATCTTCATTGCGTTCGCAAATCTCTTTTGTTCTCTTCTTTGTTTCTGCCTATAAAACCTGAGAAATGTGGCAAGGTAAAAACAATATAACATAATTCACTTCAAAAATATTAATTTTACTAAAGGAATTTTAGAACCGTTTCCTTCATTACAAATTGTTCTGTAGTGGCCGTTTTATTGCCTCTCGACGGGACAGCAAAAGTGACTAACTAAATATTTAAAAAATCTCCAAGAAGAGGATTCATTGAGACAAACGTATATTCAAAATGTTTTTGCTTATTTTTTGCACAAGATAAAATTTATTACCTGCCACTTATTATTACCTTAGGAAGAAATGATTCTGCTCAAGCTAAAAATAGAATTTTGCTAATCAATGGCGCTATTTCTAAAGTAATTATGCGAAGTGCTTTGCAAGCTAATTTCCCTAATGGAAAAATACTTTTAAATGGAGACGTCTCTGTGATTGTGATAGGTAAATTATTAGAAAAAATATGTTTTTACCTCAGCGGCACCCGGAATCCTGAGAAACATCATTCCTTCGGCATGCAACGGCAAATCAAACTCTTTCCCTGAAGGACTGACCAACTGCAATCCATCAACGTCTCCGTTCTCTTCCGTGGTCACAGTCACCCAAGTATTTCTGCCCAGACTTTCTTCAACAGCAAACTTCCCCCTCGCTTGCCACTCCGAGTCTGGCCAGTGCACAGCATCATAAACCTAAAATAATATTATGAAAAACAATATTTTGCATAGAAAATAATTTTTTTCTTCCCTACCTTTATTCAAAGATGTTCCCAAGTTCTCGCCAATTATTTGAATGAAAATATTGCTGAGGATTTCATTCTGGTCGAGATTGTGATTCCCAGAGCTGCCTGTGTCTTGCACTTTGTATATCCCACCGAATCTCCCCAAATCCATTAATTGTTTTGTTGTTGTTCCGCCAAAGTTTTCTGAAAAGTTGTCCTCGTACGTTAGGATAACTACCCGCAATGGCGTATTTTCCACAACTTTCATTACTCTGTCCCATTCCCTTCCGTTGATCTTCGTGGGTGATCCATTGACTAGGATTATAGTGGCGGGTCCCCCATTCGCATCTGATGACTTTATTAACTGCCAAAAAGCATTTACACGTGTTATTTCACACGAGAAACTATTAAAATGTTCAAATTTGCATAAATTGCGTAATTTCTCACCTTTACAGCAGCTTTCAAAGCGCAGGACACACAACTCTCGTCCGTTTCAGTTGTCAAAGGACGCACAGGAATTCTTCCGTGGAGGGGATCCCGATTATGGGAAGTTGTAACGGTCAGGGGCAAGCTGACACTTGAAGTGTTCGTGTAAGAAATAACTCCGAGTTCAACCCCGCTTGGTAAATGGTGGAACATTCGGTACAGGGAACGGCGCAAATTTGACCAGCGATTCTGAACATAAAAAAATCTAATGTTTTATTCGTTTCTTCATATCGATAAAGAAAAAAGGTTTCATTTCTTACATTTTGGTTCATTGAGCTGCTCCTATCCAATAAAAAGACCATTCTGTGGTATTTCGCTGTTACGTAAGAGAAAACAGGTGGGGGAGCGAACACAATTGATCTCAACGTTGCACTCGGATTCGTACTTGACTCCATGCTTAATTGTTGCGCACTTCCCTGTTGCTGATAACTCTCTTCCCTAATATGGAAAACAAAGTTTTAGCTCATTCTTATTCAAAAGCAATTTAACTTTTATTTATTGCTGCAAATAAATTAGATGAAGATCTGTTTCTTCAGAAGCAAAAAAGAGAACCATGGCTTCTGTAACACAACCGCTGCAAAAAACCTCTATTGATGCTTCAACAATGAAATATCGTTGCTGGGAGAATGAAAGGAAAAGAGCTCAATATGCAACAAAAGGAGATGACCAAGCCCAATTTTTGCTTCTATCGCCTTCGATAGAAATTTATTGCCCCGGTTTCATCTCCACTTTAGTTTAAAAACTGGTACGAAAATACAGCCACCATGACATCCCATCTTCTCGTTTGGGCAGGTAAACGGGCGAATAAAAAGAAAAAATAGCAGAGATTGTTTCTCTGTGAGTATCTCAAAACTAAAAGCAATTGCAATAAATCTTGCAAATAAACTTGAATTTTAAAGTGTGATGAAATCATTGCCCGGTTTTTAAAGCTAATGAGAAGAACTAGAAAGAAGTTTGTAGGCCAGACTAATTTTTCACCGTTGTCACAAATTTGTCAGTAAAAAAGAAATTAGGAAAAGAGGAGGAACGGAAGCAACAAAAAAGGATTTAATTTTATTAATTTTATACAGATTTTGAATTAAATTTCCATAAAAGCAAATTACGATTAAGCTTTATCATTAAATGTGAAAGTAAGGGATACATTTTTACATTTTATTTTCTTACCTGTTTTTGAAGTCTTCATGTTGCTTCATGACCTCCCAAATGCTCTTCCCATCGCATAAGAAATTATGCTTCGTGGGCGTTGTTCGAATGTGCGTTCTCTCGTCACAGAACTCATTCGCCTTTTATAGAAAAACACAAAACATATTAAAAAGAGGTGAAGTTTACCCTTCATCGGGTTCATGATTAAGATCGTCTAAAATGTAATCTAAAGAAAATAGGATTCTCTAAGGATTTTTAACTATGGTTTATTCCATCTTTGAAAACATCCCAAACCTTTCAAAATGAAATCATCACCGTCGTCAACATTTTCATGCATATTTTTTATTGTTTAGAAAATTTTTACGAGATTATAAAAGGGTGAGGATTCAATGTATTTCTGTAACAGGAATGTTTGAGTTCGCATGTTACAAAGCAAGATTACAAAAAATGAAAAAACTGATGATATTTCCGTATGATAGCTTCATTTTAAAATATTTTTGGGAGTGATCTTGAATTGTGACTGATTAGCAAGGTTTTTTCTTACCGAATGATGATGTAGCGGTAAAGACATCATTGACGAGTCTTTAAGATAGTCTTCAAATGAGGCGTATGAGCTCTCAGCTTTGCTATTGACGTGGTATTGATGATGATTATGATGATTTGATATTTTTTCTCCGGATTCGGTGCCACCGCCGCAAAGTTCGGGGTCGGTGCAGGTTCTTGAAATAAAATTGAGAAAATAAATTCATTCTGAGTTTAATGCTTTTAATTATTTGTAGAATTTTCATTTTTAGTCAATTATAAAGATCTGGTGTGTTTAGCTGTGCAAAACAAAAAAAAATCTTACCGATTAAGATGACAAGCAGTTGGAACAAGTTTTCCGTTCGGACCGATAAATTCAGGTGGGTACTTTTCATCCCGTGCAAAACCGTTCTCGTCAAAGACACCGTAGCGAAATTTCACCCATTCCCGGACCATTAAACGTGCTGTAAAAATAAATTAGTTTATTTTAATTTCAATCGTAATCAATTTGAAATTATACTGTAGATTTTATGATTTTGCTCGCTGCATTTAATTATTAAAAGAATGGGTTAGCATGTTCCGGGTCGATCTATTTTTATTTCAACAGATTGGGAACTTATTGTTGTAGGTTGGTAGTTCTGGAATCTGCTTATTATATTTTAGACAAGGAATTTATCATAATCACACTGCATCTTTCCAATTACTATTTTGACAAGTTTAAAAAGCCACTCATAAAAAATAAACTTTCCCTCGTATTTATTTCAATTACCAACCTCGCCGGAAATTAACTTGATTGTATCCTGTTTTTATTCCTTTCTACAATTTCGTTTTCATTTTAAGCCGTATAAAATCATTTCAAAATCTTATTATTCCATTACTGAAGAACAGAAAGACAATGAAACCAAAGCTTCAATAGTTTTCCACATGTTTTCTCATCCAGGCCACCGTCACTAATAGCCACTTGTCAAAAACTTGTCTGTTTTTTACAAATGGATAAAATCACAATGATTTAAACTTTCATTTGCTTTTGTTTCGAAAATTAAAATACCTTTCCAACCCACCAAATTCAAAATTAAATAAAAATTGAAATAAAAATTCCTCTCCGTCAATTAAACCGTGTTTTTATTATGGACATCATCAACAAAACCACGCAATAAAAATGAATTGCCACACAATCAAAAGGGCATTTCTAAATCCCATTTTATTGCATCCTACATTTCAAGTGTTAAACTTGTTGATAAATATAAATTAAATAGAAAAGTGTGCAATCATATAACTCTAATAAAAAATCACTGAAATCTGTAGAAAACTATGCAATGCAACTGGTATAAATTTTACTAAAGGCACTTTCTTATTTCCATTCCTTAAGGGAAGCATTTTTTATTTTCTTTGGTGTGAGCTAGTTCGTTAGAAAATACAGAAGTAGCTCAATTCAAGCTTTTAAGGATCTCCAATTTCTTCCTAACGAGGAGGAAATGTTATTCGTATCTTGTAATCAGGATTTCTCTGACTTGTCGTGTCCTTGAAGGTGCAGCTTCTGTGGCTCATTAGCGCAATCGAAAATCCTCATCAAAGCCCTTCTTTTTATATTCTACTCTCTTCTTCACAACAAAACAGTAATAATAAAGACAATAATAAAACTTAAATAAGCTTTATAACGAACTTGAAAAGTCTCTGGAGATTGTTCGGAAATTCGTTGTAGAAGAATAAATAGGCTGTATCATTGCATGTTTTTATTAACTTTCGTCATAAATTCACTCCCAGCCAGGCCAGAAAAAACTCAAAGCTACGTGAAAGAAAGTGCTGACAAGTTTACATGACTTTACAACCAACAATCAACCAAGAAGGGAGTCCCTTTATATAATACTTTTAATAAATAGACAACTTTTAACAAGTCAGAGTCAGAAAGAGACTTTTCCTATCAAAGTGTAGCATCGCCCATTAAGAGCTATAAATATTGCTATGCGGCAAGTTATAATCTTGTCCTAATCATTTATCTTATTACAGCGTTCAACCAAAAAGAAGATCTGCTTTAGAAAAAATTATAATAAATTGTATAATTCTTTTCGGCTGGTATATTTTTCATAAAAACTAGATCAATTTTTAGTTCCAGTTTTTTCTTGTTCGTCGAGGGATGATGAATACTTGTCCCAGCGCAGCGAAAGTCTTTTACACAAGACTGGTTATAATTTCTGATAATAAGGAGAACAAGAGCATGAGAAAATGACAAAAATATAAAATCAGGAGTTAATTATTTGACAGGGGAAGAAGACTTGAATTTCGTTGTTTCATTAAAGTAAACAGGTCGTAATTAATACTTGAAAAACTGTTATATTAACATCTGAAAATGATAATTGAGTAGGACTGATGAATTTAAACTGGCTCATTTCATCGAAGGAGAATGTTTTTATTAACAGTTGCTTTTAATTTTTTAGATTGACTCATTTCTGGTCAGATGATGACTGTAAAAATGGAGCGTAATGGGTTTAGTCAACCCGAAAGTTGTTTTTAGGACTTTTCCCAGGCCAACAATTGAAACGAAATTTAGAACGGAACTGATCGGATGAGGTTGATGAAGTTGAAAACAAATCTGAAATGTATTTTTTCAAAGAATGTGAATGCACCAGTTTCTTATTAACGAATCTGATCAATCAGCTGCAATTAAGGTTTGCAGTTAACTGTTCTAGATAACGAGTCAGCCTCGTCCATCAACCCTAAAAATTATCTATATTTGCAATCAAATCTATATCAAAATCAATGAAACTTGAAATCATCAGGAAATGCAACAGATCTAATCACTGCTTAAATTGGAGAGAAGATCAGTTAAATTTTCAACAAAAATCAACCTATTTGGGTTGAAATGGGCTGTTGCTTCTTCAGGAGAAATGTTTAAATCTGAAAACGGAATTTTCGAGATCTAATTGTTTGCTTGGAGATGTCTGCCTTTGGGTATAAAAGAAAATGCGGGAGTCAAGATACTTTTTAACTGAAGAAAATTGAATGTAGTAAAAATATGTTTAAAATTGATAGCCAAATCCTGATACACTGATACAGTTTCAATTTTGATAATTGGACGAGATTGTGAAAATATGGAAATGGGTTGAAATAGACAGGTCATATAAAAACTGCTTTAGCTACTACTGACGTAGAATTTTCTTAAAATCACACCGCTTGCTAGTTAACCACATTCCTTCTGGCCATCTCCTGAACTTATAAATATTTAAAATGAAACGGTAACTGCATGTGCATCACATCGTTTCCAACTATTCATCTAAATTCATCCAATTCTTTTTATAAAAGAATGCCCTTAAAAAATCTAAAAAAAACATTGTTCTGAAAGTAAATGCAGATGCGTTATAATTAACTTTGCGTTATAATTAACTTTTGACAAATTTTAAGTAATAAATTAGAAAAATATTTAAAACGGTTTACACGCTTCCATTTCTCTCCCCGTGATAAATTATGGAAAGGGTTAAAAGGTTAGTTTGAGCCACGAGAAGGAAGAAGCTACTTCTTTTCACAATATCTGACCCGACTCCGTGCACTATTTAAACGCTTTGAATTATTCCATCCAGAGAAGGGAGTAATTCAATAAATAAAGATACGGATCCGTAATCGGCCTTCAAAATATTGCTAACCAAAAACATTACTGTATTTCCCTATTTAATCTTACATGTTTAATTCCTTGTAAATTCCTGAACTGCAATTACATAGATCCACCTTTTAAAGAAAATTACACGTTTTCTTCAATTTTTCAAATTTTTATCCAGTATTTTTCTCCATTTGAAAAGGAAAGCTATAATTTTAGAATTGTTGGAGGTTGGAGGATTAAAGGTTGGTTAACCTGCGTTTCAGCTAATGACTACCTTGTACATTTTTGTACCAGAGTATCAAAATTATCTTCGGAGGTACTAAAAACAAACCTTTTACAAGCATCTGTCCACCTTTTAAAAATTGATCTGATTCTGACTTTAGCCTTTGGGGCTTGTTTGAAACCATTGTAAGATTAGAATTTCTATTTCACCTGATAAGCAAAATAAAAACAACTGCCTCTGATACAGAAGACTCAACAACTCAGTTGATTGTTGACGTGTTTGTGTAGATTATCTTCTGCATCATCATTCCAACACGATCCGATATCACATTGAAAAAGCAGAGCAATCGGATTAAAATTTACATCACATTCGCAATCGCTCTTGAGCAGAAGCTATCTCAAGCATTAATTCGAACTTTAAAACACAATCATTCAAGGATGATGGATAATTTTACTCCGAGTAGCAAATCTTTAATTCTTGCGAGTACAAAAGCCAGCAAAAAAATATCATCAAGTCAAGCAGCAAAGAAGAAAAGACAATTTTCTATTGATCTGTTTCCCATTTCTATTTTCTCCCTTCAAGGCATTAACGTTCTTCATCAACCGTACTTCATATCTCTATGACTTGAGCTTTCCCAAACAAGTTTTATTTACGGGACAGGAGAGTAGGTATGCATAAATTACGTAAAATAAATTTTGTTATCAATCAGTGAAAAATAAAACTTTATTTGCTTTGGAAATTAATATAAATTGGGAACGAAGACTGATTATAATTTTTTTCAATTATTTGAAGGGGATGGCTGTAGGTAATTAAGGTTTTGCAAGGTGACTCCCTCATCATTATTTGAGTAAATAGTGATCACTGAAAATGGCCAAATTAATCCGGATTTTATTTTTTAAGAGGCGTGATTACTTTTGATGTTCATCCAGAGAAGAATTTGCAACCTTCTCTGTCACATTCACAAAAAATGTGCGAACGATGATTTGAAAGTGAGAAAAAAATGGAGAGGATTAATGATTAAATGATAATTACATTCTTTCACTTGTACTCCGCTTTCTTAGCTTTTCTTTAAATGAATTTAATTCCGGTGAACAAACCAAACTTGTCTGAGAAAAGTTGTTTCTTTTATCATTTTGCAAGTTTCAACCGATTTGATAAAAAAACTAAAGAATTTCTTTGATAATCCGCCTGTCATTTTATTTTGATACTGTCAACAATACTGACACTAATGCAAAACTCAGCCAATTAAAAGTTGACTTTTTGAAGAATGATGAGTGATGACATGAAGTGAACGATACAGATCAAGATCAATGACAAGGATTTTTTGGGAAGTGCTCAGCTGCAAATAATCAGAAAGTTGCAGCTTTTATTTATCTCACGCTCATCCTCATTCGCATCGTTAGTTAAATTTGCACGGGGGCTTAAAAGTGGCGTATTTGACCAGAAAAACAAAGTATCTAAGTTTCGGCTTTTTCAAAATAATAATAAATTAGTTTATGACTTTCTATCTCTTTTCTCATATCTTATTTAAAAATCGTTGCAACAGGTCAAGTTCAAGGAACAAACATGATAGCAATCTCCTGACCTAATAAGAGTCAAAATACCAAGACAAAGTCGCATCATCGAAAGATAAACCGTCATTTTTATCATAACAAGACCATATTATTCTATGGCGATATCATGACACAGCTTTATATCGTTTAGGCTTTGTTGCCATTTGCTTCTCTTCGTTTTCTTATTTACAAACTGAAAGAATAGATAACTGCAAACTAAAAACAAACCCTTTGTATGCATGCATTGCGCGTTTACGTTGCGTAATAAAAACTTGCGCATTTGCGTTTTTCTAACAGATCGCGCGAAATAGTAATTTTGGGGAAAATGTATCTTGTTGACAACACGCGGAATTATAGAGTAAAGGAATACAGGATCTAGTTTGTCTATTGACTGTCCATCATTAGTGTATCAAGTTCATTTTAAAGACGCTTTTTCTTTTTATAGAATAGCGTTTCAGATTAAGTGACAGATACAATAGTCTTAATAGTTGGCAAGTTTTTTCAGTTGTAAAAAAGTATTGTAATGTTACGTGAGTATTGAAAACATTACAAGGAAACAATAATAAACTAATGGAATATAATTTTATTGCAATATTGCTGCAATTTTCATTTTACAATGTATCAAAATTAAAACCGGATTTGGCTATGTGCAAGGAGTCGGTCTTCGCTTGCTTGAATTGTTTTTTCAAAGCAGAAAATGCACAAAATTATAGTTTCAGATTGAACGACGAATTCATTTGAGGAAGAAAAGTCAAAATTGCATTTCAATTAGCATAGAAAGACTCATTTCTCGAAGAAAAATTTCATAATTCTCCCTTAAAAACAAACACCTTTTGCCTTTTCCCAGTCACAGTCTGGTCATTTTTTAAAATTTGAACTGCTTTTCACTTGAAGACACATCATCATCACCGCCACACATTGCCCGTCTGTTGCTCTCTTTTCCATCAAAATCTTTCTCACTTTCTTTTAAGTGAGTCCCTCAACCTCATTCAATGTTGAAACGTGCAGGTAAACCTTATTTTCTTATGCACTCCAAACAAAACTTCTCTCATTTTCTTTTCTTCAGATCTCTATCATTACAAAAGGTGTATAATTATGCTGAAGTCTTCCTCGTTTCGTTTCTGACAAAAAAGTGTGCATTGTAAAACAGAATGTGGTTTTATACGAGGCTTTTTATGTTGATGACCATCGTCCAGTCGCCAGAAGAAAGGTTACGCAATGAAGATTTTTTATTTCGAAGCATTTTCGCAGGTAAAAAATTTGTAGTGACAAGAAAGGGGAGAAGCATGACGGACATGTGTTGCACTAACATTTAGAAAAGACGGAAGCCACCAATTATACCTCGCATTACTCAAGTAACCTGTCACTGGAACACCTAATTATTATTGACTTGATGACGATCAAACATTTTTTATTTGGATTCTAAAGGTTCAGGTCAGCTTTTATCATCTAAAATGTTTGCTCGTTCATGTGTTTTGTTGATTGTCTATCCTCCATCATCATTGTCCTGGAAATTCAAGCTGGGCATTAAAATGAAATTTACATTCGTTAAGGACCAGTCGTAACATTAAAAATCGTTGAGGATCATCATCAGCTAAAGAATGGAGAAGGGGTTACTTAAAAATCTAATGATGGCCTTTTCTACCTTGATTTTATCCCTTGAATGATAAATCTCCTAAATACAGGAATTCAATCAAAAACTGGGTAAGATTATACGCCTAATGCATCTGAGTGTTGTGGTTGAAACCACTATCAAACTACATTTGATTTTAAATACAGGGTTTTGTTTTAAATGTTTTTCTTAATCTACACCCATTTACACTACTTTGAGAAATTAAGTACGACTTTTCTAATAATTTGCTACATCAAATCAATGGATCTGTTTTAAGTCTTCAATAAAACAAGTTGAAAAAATCTTTATTGACATATTATTCAATCCTAGTGAAAACTACGTTAAGTAAAATAGGAAAGAAGAAACTTCACAAATAACTCGGTTTCCTTGTCTATTCTGGCATTTGTAAATGCAGTTAAGTTGCTGCTTGTTACTAGCTTGAAAAGCTAGTCTTGATTTCGGTATGTTAGTCTGTCTGTCTGTCTGTCTGTCTGTCTGTCTGTCCGTCCGTCCGTCTGTTTCCACGAAAAC
>JAANSO010002815.1:0-12676 GCA_036507315.1 Lepidocyrtus fimetarius | reverse complement strand
TTTAAAGCTTGTATCAAGGGAAGAATATGAAAAGCATTTTGAAGAGCTTTCTCTCCGAGAAGCAGAATCCAGAATGGTTGGCGTCTTTCACTGTCTCACTCCCAACTGCAAGAGTTTTGTTATCGCTGAAGGGCTCACCCGCGGGATTTTCCACTGTCCTGTTTGCAACGTTCGAAATTGCCTGGAATGCAAAGTCATTCACGAAGGAACCTGTGCAGAGTTTAAGCAGAGGGTGGCTGACGAAGACAATTTGCGTCAGCAGAGGGAAAACGAGCAGATAAGTGTCAACGCCATAAATGTAAGCGTAAATGAAGACATTATTTATTTAAGAGGAACTTTACTAATTAACTTTTATTTTAGCAAAACCTGTCAAGTAGGAGATGGATGCGCTGTCCTAGTTGCCAAGCTGTTATTGAAAAAAATCAAGGCTGCCCGAATATGACTTGCAGGTGTGGTGGGCGCTTTGTCTGGACTGGAATACCTGCCTGAAGCGAATTTGTTTGGTGAAGAGATGATTTAAAAACCGCCAAATATATTCAATTTAATTTTTTATTTGTTTATTTTAAAACGTAACTTACTATAATTAAACAGAGTTAACTTGTATTATTAAAATTTTCTAGGGGGACAGAGAACCCAAGAACCGTAGTCGTCTTCTACTTTCACTTCCTTTTTCTTGCATTCATTATTTTTACAAACACCCTGCGTTTCATAAATGCATAAATAGCAAGTGGACATCAATTTATTTAACCATTCCTTTCCGTTTTCACTGTCAAAATCAGGCACCTCTACGCAAAATGTTTTCTCGTCTTCTGGCAGCAAATCAAAGTAAATCCAGGGTTGTTTCTGGTTCAAATCGTTCAACGGCTTGGCAAAACAAGTGAAATGCATGTTCTGCAGGCAAATCACAGCTTTCAAGTGCATTTCTGCATTATTCTCAGCTTTCTCTAGTAAGTTTTCCAATGAGAGAATCGGGTTAATAAAAACTTTGTAGTTCTCCTGATACATATAGCAATGCCAAAAACAGCAATCAGAATCGCTATTAGAAGGTACAACGCAGTCTTCATAATATTATGCTTGAAATTTACTTCTACTGAATAATTTGTTTTGGAAAAAATAGTTTTTAAAAGCAAGGCTATTACCTCAGGGTGTCCAGGATTTAACGAGGTTTCACGGTTACTTTTGGAAACTTGGTTTTCAATTGCTATATTAACACAAAAATATTAAAAGCTATATTACCGAAGAAAATACAAATTAAAAAGCGCTGATTAGAGAAATTTTACAATTTCGCAATTTAATTACGCTGCTTTGCGCACGTACATCCTCGATATGACGACAATCAAAAAATAAATTTATACGTGTGCTTTTATAAGCACATGTATTTAATTTTCATGCCATCAATTGTTGTCTTGTCGTGGGTTCATAAAATAAATTTTACTAATAAAAATCAAATCGAGTGCATTTAAACGCCGTAATAAAATTTTCATATTTGTTTATTATTAGATTTTACAATATGAATGCGTGAATGCATATTTGACAGAATTGGTCATGACACAAGCATGGTAGTCGAAATCCTTAAATTTTAAACGACATAATAGGATTTCACGAGTTTTAACAATTATATGTATTTGTCTAGTAAAAGATGCAAAAATTTTCATTTTGTTGTCAAAACGCATTCCCTTCACTTTTACCCAACTCTTTCAAAATGTAAAATTTTTATCTCGAAAAATTACAAGCACAAGCCGTTTTCAAATCGCCGTAATCAATAAACTGTTTGCTTAAGTTGTCCATACATTTTATTGATTCCGGATGAACTATGTTTTAAAGGGAAAATAAACTTTCGCTGCCAAGGATTTTTATTTTTAAGTTGAACCTATTGACATGACGTGGTTTTATGACAAATTAATAATTTATATCGTATACCGTTTTGCATTCTTATCTTAATCTTGTTCTACATAAATAGCTTATCCACATTAGATGAATCATTCATTAATAATGTCAACAGTTGAATTTGTCAATCATTTATAATAAATATATTGAAAACATGAACTACTTCGTTCCTCTATCAATGCAATATTTTTTAAGAAACTTCCCTGTTTAACCTTTTTTAAATAGATATATAAATTTTACTACTATACTTTCTCAATTTACATAGGGATTAAGTATTTTTTAAGAATTCTAAAGTAAAAGTTATACAAGCAGATAATAATCCAACCAGGAGAAGAACAAACAAAATTGAAATGTTTCCATCCATAGACACGACAACAGGAATCGCATTAACTTCCTCTATGAGACTTTTAATTTCGGCAATAAGACCCGTGTCTCTTCTAAGTTTTGATATGAACTCCAATGTTTCAAAGAACTTTTCTATAATCCCACTTTCTTTAAAATTCCTCAACCTTTTGATTAACTGGGGAGAAACTAAGCCTTCAAAGCTGAATGCAAAGTTTCCAGCAAAGTAATCCCCGTTTATAATATTTCCACCTAATTCCTTCAATAGAAATTCATAATCTAATGCTACTTTTCTTTCGAAAACTGCCGCTGTTTTGTTGCAATTGAATAAACTTTGTTTTAAAACTTCTTTCTCTTCTTGCAAATAAATATTTGTTATTTGCTTACTAAATGTTTCTGAATTGCTTACGTTGAATTTAGCCACACTAGCCACGCTTTTCCATTCTTTTATATTTTGTTTTAAAGACAAAAAGAAGGAAGGGAGCAGCAACTTTGGATTAATTAGATTGCTGTTTTTATACAAAAGCATTTCCGGAGATAGTCGACCGAAGAATTGAATTAAGAGGAAAAACAACGATTTGAAAATAAATTGCAGATTATGACCTTTCTCTGCGACCTGAAATATCCCACGGTGCTTTGACCTTAACCATTTTGCTTTGTAGACAGTCTTAACATATTCAGTTGAATTTTCCATGTCTCGAAAGTATTTATGTAATTCAACTTGATATGATTGAACATTAATTGGAATTTTATCTTCAATTAATTGTTCCAATGTTTCGTATCTTTCCGGCTGTTTGGGGAGGACCATGTTGTAAACATTCGTGTTTTTATAGCCGTTGCTCAGGATGATTCCCATCAAGAGAAACAGTCCCAACAAAAGACGCTTTTTTATTTGGGAAAAGTTTTCTCCCGGAAATGGATCCCCTTGCTCGAGAAGGACTTTCAAAAGGGAGAACCCTTTGAAAAAGAAGTGTGGCTTTGCTTTCTCCTTAATTTTGTCTTGCTTACACAAGTCCCAGCAGATGGTTACAATAGTTATTGAAAAGATTAAGGCCGTCCAAGTGTAGCTGTCGTAGACATTTGTTAGTTCTTCAAATAACAACCGTTCTCCTCTTCGGAACCCGCAGACTATAATTTTGAAGCCGCTTGTTTTATTAGAAAGAGCTAGCGGTAAATGCATTTGATTTCCGTATGCGTATACACCCATCAGCAATAATCTTGTATATAAATTGGGTGACGTAGTAACTTCCTGATAGTATTGTCTTTCTGGGATTATTTTCCCTTTTCCGTTAGTACAAGAACTATATTTTTTAAATGTGTAGTCCAAATATTGATATGTATGATTTTTTCCGAATATGTTCAACCAAAATGTTTGAATTACTTTGTGAAGCAATTGTTTCTCTAGCTCGTATTTTGTAACTTCCTTCCAAAAGTTGTACGAGACATGGCAATCCCTAAAGATTTTTCGAACAAGGTAGAATTCCTCGACCGTGACTTTTTGATGTGTAAAGACCATTCAAAGTTGTATCGGTTATATGCACTTTTTCAATGTATTTAGCAGAATGGAATTCAAAATTAAGTTGTTGCAATATAAATGGAATTTCTGCAAAGATTTCGCCTCGGCTCTTTCCCAAAAATCCAAAAAAGTACTGGCGATTTTTTGCAGGTGTGGTTAAGGAATGCCTTCCATCATCCAAATCTGATAAATCATTCGAAACCAAATCAAGTAGCTGATGAGATCGTAAATATTTAGAGTTTTGGTTCCAGGTCGAGGTTTTGTGAGTTGAAATCAAAAAGATTTTTATTGAAGGCGTCTCTGAAGGTGGAATGTATTCTGAGTTGGTTTCAAGAAATGGCTTTTGCTTCCAAAGTTGATTTAAATAGATTTTGTTGTAACTTAAATCCCATCCAAAATAATTTTCGAGGTATTCTATTTGCTTGAATGCAGCGTATTGTAGAGGAGGAGAAAGTTCCAGTTCAATTTCACAGTTGCAAGATTTTAAGTGCAGGATGAAAGGGGAGCGGTTGATTAACCCGCATGTTTCGAGGGTCGAGGGGACTTTAGTTTCTCGTGGGTGTGTGCGGTTGTGTATTATTTGCTTTTTTACGGCTTCATTCAAACAGGTTTCCAATGTTTTGTTCTGTGGCAGGTCTTTCCTTCCAAACGGTCTCCATTCAAACTCGAATCGGTTGCCTAATCCAGATTTCGAATTTATTATGGCTGGGATAGGCCTTCGGAGAATTGCAGGAATTTTAAGGTTGATTAACTCTGCTCCGGGAAAGTTCCACAAGGTAATTAGACAGCCACTTTGCTCTACAGAACTTGTCAGTTTGGATAGGTTGATTTCAGTTGAAGATTCTTCATTGTTCGGAAAGAGGTTTTCGTAAAACGTTTTTAAAATTTTGTTATTAAACGGTGTTAAAATATTTTGTAATGTGAAATGTATTAGGCGTAAATTTAAAATAAATACAAAGTAGTATTTTATGTACATTTTTAAAGCTGTAAGCTTAAATCAGGGGTTGAATTTAATTTACTGAGCGTTCTTTTCTTTAATGCTTGCTTGCTAGTTCTAAGTAAAACGTTGAATAGTTTTAGCTTGTTACTAGCTGAACGCAGTGAAGCTAGTATAGGTTTGGCTTTGATGGTCTGTCTGTCTGTGTGTCTGTCTGTAGGTGCGATAACTCAAAAAAGCCTTAACGGATTCAAACGAAATTTGGCATGCAGTTATAAATGGTAAATTGCAAGAAGCCTATTGTCTTTCAGCAATTTTGGCCTAACGGTTTGGCCGTTACCAGTAACGGTTAAAATTTTTTAAATAGCAAGGTAGTAACATTTTTGTTGCAATAGAGCAAATCAAAGGTGCTGATTCCAAATATGCAATCAGTTTTTGCAAATTGTTGCAAATTTTTGCAGAATTCGCAAATTGTCATGTAGTATCTCATTCGAACCGTAAAGACATGCAGATCAAGAATACGCTACTAGTTTTGTAATTCTAATTGCAAATTTTTGCAAAAATTGGCAAAGTTTCTAAAAATACAGTAAATAAACAATTCAATAGAAAGTGGAGTTAAGAATGCAGATACGTTTAGCTTATCAGTACTTTTGCTGTATGTTTTGCACAAATTGGCAAATCCAACAAAAATTAAGGCAGGTATTATTATCAAATGCATACGTTCAGCTAGTCGGTTAATGGTTTTACTACCGTTTATTCAATAAGGTTTGCAGTTAAATAAAAAACTGTCGAGAGATTTAACAGCGTTACAAAATTTTAATTACTCATCAAAGAGACTGACATTTACATAATTATGGACATGTAGTACAATTTAAGTTTTGACAGGTAAGTAGCAATTTTTCTAGTATTACAAAAGGTTTAAAGTTTTTACCACTTACACGTGAAATATCATTTTAAGTCTGAATACTTCAATTTCTTTTCTTTCTATTAACGAAACAAGACTCAGTTATAATTCCGACTAGAACTATGCCAAAAATGTATATAACAGCATTTTTAAATATGAATTGATATTTTTTCTTCCATATCCTACTAGACAATTCTTCACTCCTGTATTGTGATTCTGTGCTAAAGTCATTAACCCAAATTGAGTAAAAAATTAAAGCCTCCAGTATGTAAACTACGTCAATAATGTAATATTTCTTTTTTCTCCAAGAAGCGTCGTCCTCACTAGCGTCGTTGACAAACACAAATAGGTATATCCAAGCAAAACAGATTTTCTCTAGGGTTGTTTTGTGCGGGATTGTCTTATCCATTTTAAACCACGACATCATCATTAGCCAATGCAATACACATATGCCCACCTGTCAAATAAAAAATAAGATGTTTAAATCAGTTTTTAAACTTCTTAACATTTTTAAGAAAATAAATTCTCACCACTGGTAAAGGAAAGACATGGCCGTAGGCAGACAATGCGGAAACCCTTGCGCCTAAAAATTTAAAAATAAAATGCTCAAGTTCATGCTGAACCCGGATGGTCATGATTCTTACTACTCGTTTTGACTTACTGATTGTGCAAAGATATCCAAAGTAGAGAAGAATACACCCCAGCCAAGAAATTGTGGTTGGTTGGATTTTAAATTTATGATAGAAAGTCACCGACCAAGCCAACCCTAACAGAGATGTTGCGATACTGCAAAGCTGTACTGTAATTAAAAAACAAAATTGTTGTTACTGGACGTTAGGGTTGTTCATTGTAAAAACTGTTTTGACTTACAAATTTCAACGTTTTCTGGACCATCACTAATTACAATGTAAAATTGAAGCATGACCTGTGTAGCAGCTTCTGTAAATGCTTCAATAAGTCTCAAGGAAATCAAAGCTTCCTCCATGTCCAAAGTGTCCTTGTCAAATTGAACAGCCATAGTTTCCATATTCTCGTCTTTTTTTGATTTCCATCGAGATACAATACTTGCAATGCCGTAGAACATTGCTAATCCATACCTTTTTAAAATAAAAACATAACTCAGGGATTCATTGAAAAAAATAATTGCAAGAAGGAGACTTACATTCGAAATAATTCCAATTGCAGTACGGTTAGCACAAACCATACCAGTCTTTTTCTTTTTGATTTCACAAACATCACACTCTCTGGATTGGTGAGGCTTTAAATATAGGAGTATTATAAACAAAATTATTAATCAAAATCAGTCAAAATATATTTTATTCCTTAACTTACTACATCTTGTGATAAAGAAAGGCGATAATTATACCAGGGAGAAAAACAAAAAAGAGAGTAAGACAAAAATAGGAAATGCGTCCTTCATAATAGAAATCAAAAGCAAGGTAAAGATCTGAACCTATGCCAGCCAGGTAAAAAATCGCAGAAACGAGAATTGTAAACACTTGGAATAAAGTCGTTTTTGAGATTTTTATAAACTCTAGTTGCGGATCCATATAGAAAGTGTAAGAACGTTTACGGTTTAAACTTAATGAATAATTCCTTGAGCTTCCAGAAGGAGCCATTGTGTAAAAAGTCACATATTTTTTCCTAACCAACTCAATTCAAAAGAATGCAACGAGTAAATTAAAATAACAATTTTCCATCAGGTTTCTACCCAAGTTTTTCAATAGTTTGTTCAGTAAACATTTTCTTTAACGGTCCAGCATGTAAACAACGAAAAATTCATTGTGTTTATTCCTGATAAACAATCTGACTTTTAGTGAAGAAATTGTTGAAACTCAGAGCGAATTTTTTTGGAGAATGATATCATCATACAAACAAATAATAGACAGCAAGCTTTGTTAGTAAGTAGGATACAACCTGCAGATAGGGCGGAAGAATGTGATGAGTTTGAGTTTACAAGCGTAAAATAAACAGTTATGTAATCCACATATTTTCCTTCCAGTTCGATGTGAATAGACAAAGTTAATGCTGGGCTTTTCATTTTTATTGCAGAGTTCAAATATTTATTTGGCTAGACACAGATAAACAACTTATTTACAAAATCGTATTTTACTCAAAAAGCCAAATTGCTCAACAAGTGTGAAGAACAAACATTTGTGGGCGTAAACAATGTGATTTCATTCATGTGCTTTATCCAGGTAAACTATTAAAGGACAAATAACCTTAGAACCTATTTTTTCATGTTTAAAATATTATTAAGTCATTGAATTTTCATTCTCTGAAACTTCTCCCTTTTGCCAAAAGGCGCAACTGCAAAGAAAAATAATTTTTATTATGATAGCATAATCTATTAGAATTAATTTTAAGCACTGTTTTATAATTTACTTACAATCCTTTGAATTCCTTGCATATCTTTTCCCAGTTGTTTATAAAAAACAGGATGAGAAGCAATCCAAGAAAATTTAGAATGAATGTTCCAAAAACCCAGCAAAATTCATCACTCCTGATAATATCTAATGTGTAGGAGCGCCATTCTCGTGTGGTGCACAAATACAGAGAACACATTAACAAAAACATTACATTTTCAATCATAAAGGTGGAATACGTAGCTAAATATTTCCATCCTTCTTTCATCGCCTCGTTTTTCTCTGAATGTTCCAAAAACCCAGCAAAATTCATCACTCCTGATAATATCTAATGTGTAGGAGCCCCATTCTCGTGTGGTGCACAAATACAGAGAACACATTAACAAAAACATTGCATTTTCAATCATAAAGGTGGAATACGTAGCTAAATATTTCCATCCTTCTTTCATCGCCTCGTTTTTCTCGAAACTAATAAAAACAAAAAGATAGATCCAAGCAGAACAAATTTTTGATGAAATAGATTTCTGCGAAGTATCATCTCCACTTGTCCATCCCAGCATAATCATGAAATGCATTGCACACAGAAATATCTGAAAATATCGAATTTAAATTAATTTTACTAAATCAATGGAATTTTTAATTTTACAAGTATAAATAAATGTTTAAAATATTATTACCAATAGAAATGCACATTTCTGTGCAACTACCGTGAATGCAAACACTCTTGAACCTACAATGCACAAAATGTAATTTATTATCTGGCATTTGTACGTTTTATTTTAAACTAACCGATAGAGCAAAAATGTCCAATGTTACAGCCCAATCCATCCAATCCAAGACGTAGTGTTTTGTGTGACATTGAATTCATTATAGGCGGACAATTCATGAGCCAAACTTATGACGGAGCTCCAAATACTAACAAGTTGTACTTAAAAAAGCACTTTCTAATTAAATAAATTCATTGCATAACAATTAACAAGTGAAAGACTCACATGGACGAACACCGTAAGGATCACGATTAAATAAAAAGTGAATTTGAATGGCAATCATGGGAGTTGATTTTACAAATATTTCCAAAAGCCTCATCGACCTTTCTGCAATAACTTTCAATTTTAACTCATCTTTGTCAATTACAATCCCTTTATTGTTTTCAGCAATCCTTCGAATGCGCCTAAAAACTTAAAATTAACTTTAAAATATTTTTTAAAAATTAAAAATTGACAAACCTTTGGAATAAGGCGTAATGAGAAATGACTGGCAACATCGAAAGAATCCGCTTTCTCCTTTCCTTCTCGTACAAAATGCTCGTCGGGTTATTCAAACTGTCAAAGAGTTAAAAAATATTTAAACAATTCAAATTATACTTATTTTTGTAACAACTTACTACAGTTTGGGAGACCCCCGGGACCCGACAGAAAAAATCCGACAAAACGCAAAAATCCCCGGGACCCGACAGAAAAAATCCGACAAGACCCAAAATCCATTGCATCCGACAAAAATAATCCGACAAATGATGAAATACATTGCAGCCGACAAAAAATCCGACAAAACCCAAAATTCATCGCAGCCGACAAAAATAATCCGACAAATGAAGAAATCCTTTCAAGCCGAAAGAAAAAAAATCAGACAAACTTTAAATACAAAAAACAAAAAGCATAATATAATAGACATATAGATAGTTTTTTGCAACTCCAAATATATTAGGGGATATGTGAGACCGTGGCGGTTGTAAAAATTTCTTTTAATTGATTTTGGAATTTTGTAGGCTTTGAAAGGTTTTGGAGTTGGTCGGATTTTTCTGTAGGCTGTAATGAAATTTGGGTTTTGTCGGATTATTTTTGTCGGATGCAATGAATTTTGGGTTTTGTCGGATTTTTTCTGTCGGGTGCCGGGGATTTTTGGGTTTTGTCGGATTTTTTTGTCGGCTGCAATGTGTTTCATCATTTTTCGGATTATTTTTGTCGGATGCAATGAATTTTGTGTTTTGTCGGATTTTTTCTGTCGGGTCCCGGGGATTTTTGGGTTTTGTCGGATTTTTTTCTGTCGGGTCCCGGGGATTTTTGGGTTTTGTCGGATTTTTTCTGTCGGGTCCCGGGGTTCTCCCCTACAGTTTTTGCTGAAAGAAGGTAAAAACCATGGTTGAAACGATGAAACATGACAAAGTCAGACAGAAATAATCTAAGCCCCAAGGGTAGACGATGGTTACATATAAATTCTGTAAAACTAGTAAAATATCTGATCCAATGTCAAGCAAAGCAAGAAATGCAGAAATTAAAGAAAGGGCCAATATTCCAATAAAACTTTCTTCATCCCTGTAATTTTCTACTGGCGGTGAACTTTCAACCAAAATGGATTCCTTCTCCTCTTGCACCTTGGAATTATTGACTTGTTCCGTGAGAGGTTTCATTTTGCAAGCAAATGTCAATTGAAAATTTCAAATGCAAATGGCAAAAAATACGTGCAAACTCTGTGAGAAGTATTTAAAGAATGATCACTCCTCTGAACAACCTTCAAACGTTAGACAACCTGAGTTTATTGACAGGAAACTCGTTTTTATATTCTTAAGTGGAAATGTTTATTTTGCTCTCAAATAAAATATTCTGGGAAAAACGAGCTTGAAATTTAAACAAGGAATGGGTTTGAATATCCACTTGAGAGTTCTTTCTCTGCAAATCCATCACTCTGTGAAGTGTTTATCAATAAAGTGGAGCAGATAGGTGGGCGTTCTCTGAACATTCCCCTCATGAGCGTCAGTACACGGCAGGAAATTATAAGCGCAGAAAAAATAAACACATTATTTTCATTAGTAATTTCTAGCGTATTACGTCTTAAACCGCTTTTCTTTGCCAACGAAAAATTAACCGTTTACACACTGTGTGCTTACTGACACCAAAGAATGCATTTTCCGTTAAGTAATGAACAACTTAGGACCACATGTTTTTTTTCTAAACAATCGAAATGTGTGCTATTTTATGTAAATACTTTCCTTCTTTCAAAACAGACTAGTTGGAAATAATATGGAAACCTTTTAAAACACTTTCTCAGCCCAGATAAATACCAAGGAAACTACATGCTTTAAATGTAAAAAAGTTATTTAATAAACTGCATTTGCAATAAAGTCTTCTATTCATATTCACACGTTCACAATAAACATTCATACTGCGTATTTATTTGCCTAATACGTATTTGTGCAATACAAATCAAGTTTATTTAACTGATAAAATAGATTCTCTATTTTCCTGATGATGGTTTCAGATTTTTTATCTTTTCTGTGAAATAATCCAACGTATATAATTTTTATAATTATTTTTGAATTTGATTGATTATTTATTGATCTGAAGTTTTCATTGAAACAAAAAATCATTACTTGTAAACGGGCTTAATAATACTGAAAAGCTTCCAGATTTTGCAAAATTAGCAATCAATAAAATAGGCATTTATCAATAAATTAAACCACAGGATTGAATATTTACCTAGTATACAAAATCAACTTTGAAATTACTCTAATTTATGGTATTGCTGATAAAATAGAGCCGATGTTGATAAAACAATTACTAGAAAGGTTTAATCAAAATACGTGGAAAACAACATTGTGTTGAATGCAAATATCAAATTACATCAATCATCAAAATAGAGAAACAACTCCGCATAATAAATTGCGTTGCAATTCATCTGTAGAAAACGATATTCTGAAAAAAGCTTTTATCCTGAATGAGTCACTTGCGCAATTAGCCAGTAACGACTTGAGAGGATTGATTTTGCAGGAAAGTGTTAAATGCAAATTTCCAACAAAAAGAAATTGTTCACTTTGTGAGAAGTATTTTAACAATGATGAACTCTCTAAAAAAATCTTCAGAGGATCTGAGTTTATTGACTTTAATATTTATACGCGCAAATGTTTTCATGCCAAAAGAATTGTTCTAGGAAAACATTGTTCGACTTTTAAAATACACAATTAGAAAATGAAAGTTATTGTTTCTCTTGTGGAGGAATGATAGTGGCATGTATTCTGTAGTACACCATTCTGTGAACGGCTTCTTCAGCTCAACTAGCATATTGAAAAAGAAAGAATCAATTGGAAATAAAAGGCCGCAAGCCTGCGTAGACACTAGCTTGAAAATTTGCAACTTTTTGCGAATCTTTTTAAAGCTTTGATCTATTAAAACTGCTACTGAAAGCTAAGAAACTTTTTTCGGCCGAAAATTTTAGTTTTTGCAAAAATTATTTGCAAATTTGCAACAATATTTGCATATTCTTTGTCTTCAAACTATTTCCGTTCGGATGATATGCTACTTGCCCTATGTTGCAATTTAAGATTTTTTAACGGTCACTTCTAACGGCCAAACGGTTAGTCCATAATTGCTGAAAACTATACAGCAAACCACAAGGTGCACACCTATTGCTCTGTTAAATTTGGTTGCATTCTGTATAGGCTTTTTTGAGTTATCGCGGAGACAGACAGACGGACAGACGGAAGACGGACAGACGGACAGACGGAGAAGACAGACAGACTAACATACTAAAATCAAAACTAGCTTTTCAAGCTAGTAATAAACACTACATAATTTTAGTTATACTGCAATATTTGCAAGTGCATCGTACCCAAAAATGAAAACGACAGAAGAAGATAAGCATAAGTTAAAGATTCCAGATCGAATTTTTTACTCAAGTAAAAATATTTATTTAACTGGTTATAACATAAATTACTTTATCATGTACTCACC
>JAANSO010002814.1:0-12679 GCA_036507315.1 Lepidocyrtus fimetarius | reverse complement strand
GACAAAAATTTCCGACATTTAAAAAGGAAAAGACTTTTAATTACTTTACTCCCAAGTTTAAAAGAGGCATTAGAGAGATAGAGATTGTAGGTAATCTTGAGCGACGTGTGCCTGTGCGCAAGCCACACGCTCCGGATTTACCGGAAAGAATTTTAGTTAATGAAAATGACGTGTAGAAATAACCTGTGCCTGTGCGTGTAAAAATGTAAACAAAAAACATCTGCTTTTAATTTTTGTAAAATGCTTTGTTAAGGGTGTACTTTTTTAAAACAAAAAGTAAACCGCCTAAATGCATTCTACCCTTCTGCTCTATCTGCACATGCTTTTGCGTTAAGCTGTGCTGCTGCTATGGCAGCAAAGCATGCTCTTCCACGCACAAGTCAAAGCAGAGACGGTGCGAGGAATTCGTGGTTTTACGTGTAAAATTTACCGGAAAATCCTCTTTCAAGCAAGCCTTCACGTTTCACGTTTGGCTTTTAGATAGAGATTTTAGTTAATAAATTGCAATGATATGGTATAAAATGTCCCTTGCTAAATTCAATTATCAAAAGAACAGGACAAGGTCTCAGCTGTAGTAGCTTATTATTTTCAATTTATATTAACGATTTGTCAGCCGTTATTAGCCAATCTTTGCCTACTTTATTTGCGGATGACACATAGCTCATATTTACTTTAAAAACTAACAAAATTGAAAGGCTCAAATCTAAAATTAATGATGATATATCTGCAATTGATGCTTGGTTAAAAAATAATAGGGTTAAGCTTAACGTTGACAAAACGCAATTGTTAATTGTTGGAAAGAAAGCAATGTTAAAAAAATTAGAGTCATTTAATTTTAAATTTAATAATGTAGAAATAAAAAGAGTAAATTATTTCAAAATTTTAGGAGTTCATATAGATGAACTCTTAAACTTTTCCGAACATTGTGATTATGTACTGAAAAAATGTAATTCAAGTCTTTTTATGCTTCAACCTTCAATGTTTATGAAAGTAACAAGAGCTTGTATCGCTATTCCAAGCACGATTATAGTTTTGGGTTCCTCAATGCTTGGAGAAGGACAATCCTTGACTTTCCTGATGAGTGAGTCCAATACCTGTTTAGGTTTTCCAAACCTTTTATATAGAATCTTTATTATGGCCGGGATGTTTTCAGGGTTGGAGTATAAATGCTCAACCGTGTCTTTTGTTATTCCATTGAGGGCTTCCTAATTCTTATAAGATTCTCCGAATTGGTATATCCGTAAGCTTTGGTCGTTCTCTCATACTCACATACGAATGTTGTCCATGCTTCCGGCTTGCCGTTGAACTCAGGAAGCTCCTTATCAATCCTGTTCCGTCCGTCACGTCTTGTTCCTATAGCGTCTCGAAGAGCACTTGTGAGTTCGGCTATTCCAAACTGGATGGAGAGTCCGCAACCGGTTGTGAAGTTTGATGACTTCCTATGCCTTCATTGTTCTCTAACCAGTTGTTCACTTTGTCGACGTCGTCGTCTCCATCTTCCACTTGCACTATTGACTTCATTTTCTTCATCTAAATCAATCTTCTCAATTTGTAATGCACGATTGGTGAGAATGAGTTTTTCCTTTTCACTCTGTCCATCTAGAAGGGCATCGTATTCCAGCTTAAAGATCTCAGCTTGCTCTTCAAAAGGGTCAATATCTGCATTTAATGGAATGAGCTTAGTGGCGCTATCTTCGTTATTCTGTTGATGGAGTGCCTCTCATCCTTTTTATCTTGATGTGAAGGTTATCCATCTTGCGCTTCTTATGACGAACTTGTTCTTGTAACGCTAACAACTGTTATTCATTTTCCTTCTCTAACTCTAGTCTCCTTATAGAGTTGACATTGCTTGGCGTCGATGAGCAAGAAGTACGTTAATGTCGTCGAAGGGAAAAAAGTAATTATGTGAGAGTAATTTCTTGTCATATTTATTTCTCACACAGCTTCCAGTATTATTCCACAACTTTCCAGAGAAAGTGCAAGATGGCCATGTACAGTATGACGAGTGCGTAGTACCCGTTGTCTTTTCGTTTTCTTCCTTTCCAGCGTTGCCAACCTTCGCCACTTCATCGTTAATTTTAGTTGTATATAATTAGTAACAGTGAATTTTAGAATATGTGGTTAAGTGAATTGCAACTAGGGGTCATTTCATCTGGTCAGTGGCTGTGTTTTCTCCGTGATGACCAACAAAACGACAGAGAAAGAAGAGGTAAAGTATAGAATAGTAAAAATAGTAGAAAATAAGAAAATACCCGAACAACCACCCACGAGTTAAACTCATCTTTAGTTGGAGTATGTGAGTAAATTTGGTTCGTGGTGTAAATTATGTAAATTAATTAGAGTTAAAGCGCTCTAAAACGTAGGGAATTTCATATGAAGAAATGACGCAAGTTAAACACGAGTTAAACTGATGAAACTGATTTCATTTTATTCTATGCAAAACTGTAATAAAACTAAGTAAAACTCCCATTTTACTCCATTTAAACTGCTGAGGAGTGCAATTATGTTCAAGTAATGAGCCATAGAGTTTTTGCCAACGCACCAATATACGAATCCGTACAATGAGCACCAATATTACATTGCGCAAATTTAATAGAAAAAATAAGAAATTAATTGAGAGTTCTTTAAATTTGCTTAGCGATCAGATAAATAATTTACCTCCAAGTAACACTATCAATGAAGGATTGGAAAATATTGCTACTATTTATAACAGCGAAGACAATTATGATCTGTATTTAACTAGTGACAATGAAAGTATTAGTAGTGTTTTATCATCATCAAGTAACACTGAAACGCCAGAATACAAGTCTTGTGAGTCGTTAAACGTGTCATTAAGCGCTTGGGCCCTTCAACACAATGTCACTCATTCAGCCCTTACCGAATTATTAAAGCTACTTAAGATTGATGGAAGGATTGGCGATCTACCAGTGGACTCTAGAACCCTTTTAAAGACTCGCGCCAAACAAATGTTACAGAACTGCTTCCAATAAACTACGTCAAGTTTGCCTGGACAGAAAAACTGAATTTATGTGATTCATCAAGTGATATTGAGATTCAGATTAACGCAGATGGTATCCCAATTTATAAAAGTTCAAATTCCCAGCTGTGGCCAATTTTGTGCTACAATATTCAATCAAAACAAATCCCGACAATTGATATATTTTACGGTCCATCAAAACCAAACAGTGCTAACAGTTATCTCTCTCATTTTGTTAATTCTTTTCTTAGTAATAGCAAAGTGAATGTGAATGGTGTAGAAAGGCAGTTAATTTTGAAAGGATTAATTTGTGATGCACCTGCAAGGTCTTTTATTACGGGTATAAAAAACCATTCCGGTTATTACTCATGTGCCAAATTTATAACTAAAGGTAAACAAACTTTTAAGGTTTATAATAACTATGCTGAAGAACTGCTTGTTTACTTTGTGAAAAAGTTTTCTTCAATCTACGGTGAGCACCACATCTCCTACAATGTGCACGGGCTTATTTACCTGGCAAAAGATTCTCCGAGACACGGTGCTTTGGATCAATTTTCATCATTTAAATTCGAGAATCACTTGCAGAAACTAAAAAAAACTAGTTAGATCACCGTTTGGAACCCTTCAGCAAATTCATAACAGAATTTGTGAAGTCGAAAAATCAACATTGCAAACGAGTAAACAAATCTGTGAAGACACATGTAATAGTTATTCATATTACAAAGGTAGTTTTTTCTTAAATACTAAGCCAAGGGATCAATTTGTGCTCCTTAAGAACAACGAAAAATAGAAAATTGCGTAAGATCTGGCGTGAGAAGGAGAAGGAAGTGCATTGTTTGTTTTCTAAGTTTATTACTAAAAAAGATATTTTCTTAAAGCCTGGCAAATCCTTATTTATTGGAATCAAAAGTGTTTCTAATTTGACATTGGAAGAAATTAAAAAAAATCTTTCGAGCATTGCACACAAAGTGTATCTAGTTCCATTTGAGGATCATTTTGTCGCTGTTCCTTTAGTGCACAATGTACTTGATCGTTGAATTTTCCGTTGCTGGACGAAAAAGCGTTGCAGTGGTCCCCGAAGAGTGGGCTACGATGGTCAATGGAAAGCTTAAATGCTGGTGGCCCGACCATATGAAATCCGACAAAATAGAAAAAGCTATTAAGAAGAGGCTAGAACCGGATCCAGGCACATACGCTCTGTATGTGGTTCGTCTTGTCAAGAAATATGGTAAGCTGTTAAGGTGAACAAACAGTAACAATTTAAATTTCAGTTTAAAAAAATTAATTTGGTTATCATGTGGTTTTACAAAAAGCTACGCTGAAGCTCGAGCAAACCTTCGGAAAGCTGAAACCCTTACTGATTGGACGTCAGAAACGGATGGCGAAGCGTCACAAAGAAAGCGTAAAGAAAAATCTGTGCCGTGCCGGTTTGAAAAACCTTCATCATCGTCGTCTGAAGATGAAGCTCCATCAAAACAACCACGTCATGCAGTTGTACAAGCTGAAATTCACGGGCCACCACCACCACCAACGTCACAGCCGCCTATTGCGAATGATGAAGTACGACCTCCAAGCCCAGCAGCTCCAGGCACTCCAGTCTCAACTAGCAGTCAATTATCGGATCCGTATAGGCAAGCATAGGCTAACTCCGTCACGTTCCAATGATATTACATCAACTCGTAATAATGCATTTATACAAAATAATGTATTTATATTCAAGAATATTTACAAAACTCGCATTTTTCGTTATAGCTTTCGAACGCTGGGTGGTGCGAAACCTGACAATAATGAAAACTTCAATCAGCCAATTACAAGAAAGTGTGGATTCGTTATTGCAATCAGGCGGAGGCAGGAAACCCGTCGTAAACCAGACTTCTTCATTGGAATCCGTCCAGTTACCAAAGTTGCCCATTAGTAGTGAAAAGGACATGGTAACGTTCAATTTAGCTCTCCAAAATCCTCTGTGAAGACCTGCTTTGGTAAGCTTTTGGGAACTAAGAACTCAAATCAAAATTAACTATTATTATTAAAATATTATAATTGTATTTTTATTATGTTTCAGATCAATAAACTGTCTTTGAGGGGTGGAAACGACGCAAAGGAATGTGCTCGAAGGATTGTTTCTCAGCTATTGTCAACCAGGATCGCACTCACTTACAGTTGGCTGGGATCTCGATACGGGAAGAAATCATTTAAAACATCGGTTTTTAAACACTTACAGTCGGGTATTAAGTGTGACAATTTGCTATAAGCCTAATATTTTCCTCACTTATTCTCCAGTATTTGAGCTTCAAAAAATGTCGTTTTTTATTAGCCGAATCCATTTGGTCTCTGAGAAATGACAATTTAAAGTTTGTAGCTTTCCCACCGTCAGAAGCACTAGCTAAGGGAAAATCCTTACCTCGGTCTGCTTAAAAAAGCAAACTTAAACTTATTGTAATAAAAAACAAGAAGCAATAGGCAAATAAGCTTCCTAAATATTCTAACATAATTTTAAATTTGGCATTCCTAACAAAATTAAACATTCCCGAGCCTAGGAAACCCCGTTGGGTCAATCAATCTACTCCATTGTATAAACTAAGGAAAAATTTCATAGCAAGCAATATTAAAGACTATTGTTATTTGTCTTTAAAACTGATCAAATATTTAACTGTTAGCTCCGTAACCGTAAAGAGTTGAAAATTATTGTTATTTTTATTACATTTAAGGTTTTTGAGAATGTTTGGTAAATATTTAAATATCAATGCTATAATGTATTAACAGTATAAAAATATTTACAACTGACTATAGGATAATGGATTAACGTTAAAATATTCTGGAATATCCAACATTTTCCAATTAAATTATCCATTTTTAACCTGTAATTCATGATACTAAGCTTACATATACTTGATTAAGCAAACGATTCAAGGACTTTCCCTTAACAAGTGTTTCCGATTATTGAAAAGTTACAAACTTTAATCTGTCATTTCTCAGAGACCCAATGGATTCGGCTAATAAAAAATGACATTTTTTTAAGCTCAAATACTGGAGAATAAGTGAAGAAAATATTACGCTTATAGCGAATTGTCACACCTAATACCCGACTGTTAGTATACGGTAAGTAAATTTATAATATTTATACGATTGGTAAAATAAATTCTTTGAAATGAAATTTTACTCTTTTTACAGAATCGGTTCGTAATTGTCCCCGATTTCTAATGCAGATGAGTCCGAAATGGAAAAAACACCTAAGGATTGGCTTAAAAATGCTACCAAACCGCTACCAGAAACTCGTCAATTGTAAGTAAAAACAAGTTAAGTTGGAAAAACTGACCTTGCCATTTATTAATTATTGGTTTTTTCCTTTTCTGTTTACAGATTCCATAATTCTGAACACTGTTCCGGCATCGCGGTTGATAACGAAGACGAAGTAGAAATGGATGATGGACAGGGGCTTAACCAAAATGAACTTAATTAGGACCAAAGTATTGCTTTTGTCTCCAAATGACTATACATAATTATACTTAGTTTTAAAAATTTATTTAGGTATGGCTAATGTAATTAGTAAGAATTTTACGATTCAATATAAGTTGATTAGCGTTATGTCTCTTTAATATTGTTAAATCACTTGTAACTCCGATTTTGATTAATAGTTAATAAACGTAACAAAAATTAATTAATTAACAATTAACTTTTATTGCTAAGCATTTTTCATTGAAATAGTAAATAACGTGGAAATAGAATAGTAATGCACTGAAATGTGTAGTAAAATAAAGGTAAATAGTAAATGTGGAATATGAAAGTCAATTTACTTGAGTTTTACACCTGTTGGCGTAAGACATTTACCCTAGAAATTACTCCACATAAACACCAAAATGAGAAGAGTTTAACCCCACAAATGGTGTTCGGGAACTCGTGTAAAACCCCGCGCTTACTCGGGTTTGTGTGGTTTGGGTAGTAGGTTATAGTTGGAGGAAACGTATATGATATGTATGAAATGAGATGAGAAAAGAGAATACATTTTTCTAAATTGTTTACCGTATTTACTGTCTAAAACCGCTCAATTATTTATTGCATTGTTTTGAATTAATTCTTCTGATTTTCGTAGTCGATGCAACATCTTAATAATTTTTTCACTTTTTGCGCATAAATCAGGAACCATAACCATTATTCTTCCATAAATGGAAGATTCTGCCAGCCCTAAACTTTATTTGCGATTTTGCAAATTTTACAGGTGGGGTTCCTGGAATCCTAATTGATTCTGTTGCAATTGCGCAACATTTTTATGAAACAATTGGAAGATTTCCACAGCCTGTGTTGTGGAAATTCCACCATTTTGGTGGATGGCGATCTGGGCCAAATCTTCTGACTTTTAAAGCAGTGTTCATAAAAAACCGTAAAAGGTATGAAATGGGTATAAGTTTTATGACAGAAATATATTACGGTATTTTACAGAAACTTAAATCGTAAAAAGTGAAAAATGAAAATTTTGTAAACTGTATCTATATATATAAAAATGCGTTTGTATGTATGTCGATGACTTTGTATGTATATGTACTTTGGTGTGATAAAACATGTCATTCATTGGTAATTATATTTTTGGCAAACGTTAAGGGGTAGCTTACCCAAGACACTCGATGTAGAGATTCATCTCGAACACGAGATGTTAGGGGCTAACGGGCATCCACCTTTTCATGTAGTGAATGATAACGCTGGCGTGATGCGGTGTTCTACATTGAAAGGTGTTATTGGAATTATATTGCTTATGCAAACGAGCAGTAATGGTTTTCTCTCTTAAAATAAAAATGCGTTTTTGGTAAAAATTTTGGCGTCTAGATAACCGAAAGGAAGACTCGGGTACATTTCCCAGTCGCATATAAAAAAGGTTGCTTATGCAAAGAAACAACAGATATCACGTTCTTTCTCTCAAAAAATAGATAAAAACGAACAAAAAATTCAAATTAGCTCGTTCGTGGACTCACTTTTAAAAAGTTGGGAGGGTTGTGGTGAAATAGAATTCCACCCAATATAAAAATACAAATTCTCACTAATTAGGCAAATGAGTAGATAATCTCAAAGCTAGGTTTGAGGAATGTTTCTTTTTCAACTTTTAGTCTACGTCTTTACTTTATCACCTTGCAATTGTTTCTAATTTTGCAAAATGAGCAGTGAAATGGTCGTCGCATTGTAAGGAGAAGCGTAAGTCTTTTAGGATTACTAACTTCGTCAATAAAAATAAAATAGGCGTGGGACTAATCTCCTTAGCAGTTCTATTTTTTTGGAAAAAGGTATAAACCATAAAAGTAATAAAAAGAAGCTTCGCTTTTTAACATTGCTGCACCTTTCCTGCAAACCATGAATACGCTTCTGATAATTAGTAAATATAAAAACAATGCAAACTAAATTCTAGTATTTAACGCTTTATAAAAACAAATATTCTTTATTTAAATTCAATAATTAAAATTATGCTTGCAAATACTTATTCTTAATGATAAATTGTATTTATATAAAAGCCACCATGTATAATGGATGGCATTTCAAATGTATTTTTGATGTAATGTGCCCTTTGGGAAAATCACGGATAATAAAATTCCTATTCTTATTTTTTGAGTTATCGCGGAGACGGGAAGACAGACAGACAGACCGACAGACGTTCAGACAGACAATGAAACCTTTTTCATAACTAGCTATTTAAGCTAGTCATAAGCACCTTGGTAAAACTTTCCACACAACCAAATATATTTTTATTGTATAGAGAAACGTACAAATAGATATTAACTCAAAGTAAGGAAAAGTCTAAGGTGGGAAAGTGACAAAGGGAAAAAGTTGAAAGGGGGAAATTAGATGGAGAGATATTAAGGGGGAAAGGTAGGGAGGGAAAAATTACGAGGGAGAAAGTGAGGTGATACCAACAAAATGATACGCTTTAGACCGCCTCGAACCCTTTCTTTTACGGCTTTGCAAATATTTTTAAATGGTTACCATTTCCAAATCAAACACAGAAGTTATATTTCTACCATTAGGTACACATTATCTTCATGAAAAAAATCACAAAATTAATTTTTGCCAACCTGATATTGAGGATAATAAGCGGTTGCCCAATACCAGGCGTTGTGGTCCACAATCATTGGTTTTAAATGAACTTCTGGGGCAAAGGGAAGAAATCTTGACAAATTAAATTCATCTCTTGTGTCCCCCATATGAACTCCAACATTTTTAAGGCAATATCCTGAAACAAATTTCAGGTATACCAATTTATGTCTTAAATAATTTTATATAAGTAACACTAACCGATCTCTACATCTTCGTAACCACTGTGATCACCACTACAGAGAAATTTATTGGGAATAGCCTGTTCCACAAACAATTGCAAAGCCTTTCTGCTTAAAACGTATCCGGCCCCTCCACTGAAGTATCCCTCAGGAAAAAAATCTCTAACACGATGGCCAAAATGAAGTGGCGAGTTAGTGTTGTAAGACTTTAGAAAGTAGCGCAAATTTTCAACAACTACATATGTGTCGTCATCGGCTTTAAGAAACCAATCGACATCGTTTAAATGGTGATTGTATACGTATTTAAAAGCTTCCTTTGTTTTTGCCCACAGCCAATCACGACCTTCTCGAACATTATTTAAACCAATTACCGGCAATCTGGAGTCTGTCAGGAAAATAAAAATCTGATCAGATATATGTAATATTTATAATTCTACATTTGAATACCATTTTGAGAACCCATGAATAGTAGCTTATCACATCTCTTTCCCCACGTCTGCTTTACATGAAAAGCTTTAGTGTGATAATTTTTTGGCGTTGTTAAGACCCAACAAAGAATTTTAACTGGTATAGTATCTTTGTCACTATCAATATTACAATTTGTATCCCCAGATGTATTCAAGATTTTGTTCAAAAAAGGGTAAACAATGTCCATTTTACTTTTGCTACCAGAAGCTAGCGCATCATTGAATAATTTCAAGCCGGAATGATTGACACCCGATCCTGCTAACTGACAGGTAGGTTGAAATGAAGTTCTGGTGGGTCCACTGAGATGAACAAAAAATTGAGAGAAGCCAATGCCAGATACCATGCCAATTAAAAAAGTTAATATAAACTTTCTTCGTAAGCGCTTCTGTTTGAAATCCATTATTTATTTGGGTCAATCTATAACTAATAAATAAAACATCAACAGAAAATACACTTAGGGAATATCTGGTCAGGAAATTAAGAAACTTTCTATCCAGCTTAGAATTTGATACAGGGGAATGACAAAACTAACTGGTCTTAATTGTATGTTATATGTGTGTTTAATCGACAAGTCTAAGAAATGGAATATTTGATTGACTTTAAATCTTATTGAATAATCTTTTGATTCTGTGTGTATGTGTATATATGTGTATGTGTCTGTATGTGTGAAGTCAAGAATTGACACGGAAAAGAAGCGCGGATCTTTTAAAAACAAGTGAGTTAAGATCAATTCTGAGGATTTTAGTACAGAGTTTACAGCTGACTTACTCATTTACATAATAAACAGCACAATTTTTCAAATGACAAAATTTGTTGCGGTTTTTTAAAAATGTAAATTTAGGTAAATTGGGATGCTTTTAACAAGCATTGAACTCCTACACCAGTTTCACTATTGAGGTTCTTCTTCGTAGCTTCATGGTGCACATTAAGCATGGCGTGAAATGCGGGTGCATTTAAAGACGCTATATAATTTAGCAAAGACTACGTTGAATCGTTACGCAAATTAAAAACATTCTTAAAGTCTCAAAGCACTTTTTGCTATTTGTCTATGCTTAATGTATAAAACGCGGCTACAAAGAGGAACCAAAATAGTGAAACTGGTGTAACTCCAACCATTTATAAATTGACGGGCACAAAATTATACAGGTTAAAATTTGTGGCTGTTTCTTCGAATTCGCTGAGCTTTTTATTTTGCTTATAATATTGCCCTTTCATTTATTTCATTCGTATTACGGCAGAATCAGGAAAAACCCCCAAGCCAACAGCCAACAATCCCCACCAGCCAACAGTTTCGGCCAACAGTCCCCTCCAGCAAACAGTTCATCCAACAGTTGGCTCATCCTATAACTGCTGGGTGCACTGTTGGCTGGAGAGGAAGCGCATATATGCACTGCCCCTCCAGCCAACAATTCGAAATCCAACAGTTCATCCAACAATTCATCCAACAGTTCATCCATCAGTTTGTTACTTCGAAGAGCAAGTTATGAAATCAGTATGTCAATCTGTCTGTCCGTCCGTCCGTCTGTCCGTTTCCGCAAGAACTCAAAAACGCCAAATCAGGTTGCATTAAAATTTGCCAGGCATATAGCTTTAAACCTTGGAATCAGCTGTACAGTTTTTCAAGAATTATGCTTTAACGGTTTGGTCGTTAAGAATGAAAATATACACAGGTGACGATTGTCGGAAAACTCGAGATTGTTTTCATGGAATTGGATGCGCAAGGAAGACGCTTCCTAGCGGATTCAACTCCAAACTCTTTGTTGCGTTTTGTTTTTCTATGAGTTTTATCCTGTGTTTAACAGGACTGGCCAATCAACATCGGACAACTCAGGAGTTGTCTCGTGTTTGTGGCAAGGGGACTAGTGGCTCCCCAATTTAGGCGCATGTTATTGGTGGACATGCTTTTAGTATTTAAAATACAAGTAATTTTTGTTAGTGAGCTGCAAAAGCACGCACATCATTTTTGTTAGGCAAAGTGCATTTGCGCGCTTTGCTAACCACTCACCATTCCGCCGGCTTGTTGCCTTTTATTGAAATAAATATTATTTGAATATGTAAAAACATGTATAACTTTGAACAATTAATGGGCCTAAAAAAAGTTTTGTAAAATATACAAAGATAAAATGAGTTGGACATTCTGTATAATAAAGCAATGTTATCAGAACAATTTTTCCGTTCTAGTTTTAGCAAAACTCAAGGATTGATATAAAATATTTTTGGATATCATCCTTGGCTCTGGGAAGACAAAATATCTCAACTCATTTTGACCGAGTCCGAGAAAAAGAATAAATCATTTCCATTTCAGTCTAGAAAACGGAAGAACTCAATTTGCGTTATCACTTGCTCAAAGAGTATGTTATGAAATCAGTATGTTAGTCTGTTCTTCTGTTCGTCCGTTTCCGCGATAACTCAAAAAGGCATAAACAGATTGCAATAAAATTGGGCAGGCTTCTAGACCCAAACCTTGGAATCAGCTGTATGGTTTTTCAGCAATATTGGACTAACGGTTACGCCGTTAGAAGTGACGGTTATAAAATCTTAAATTGCAATATATGGCAAGTAGCATTTTATTCGAACGGGAATAGCCTGTAGATAAAACAAATGCAAACCATTTTTGCAAAAATCAAGTTTTTCAGTTGAAAATTTTTTTTAGCTTTCAGTTGCGGTTTGAATATATCAAAGCTTTAAAAAGACTTGAAAGGCTTGAGACCATTGACGGATGGCTGCTTACACCATTGACGAATGGTTCCCGGAAGTTAATTCCACCGTTGAGTCATGTCTTGTTCGTGTGTCATTGCCGTCGTCGATCCTAAATTTTTCCAATATTTTAGTAACTATTAGTTCATAACCGCAGGACGGTAATAGAACAAATAGATAAATTTATGTAGATCCGTATGAAGTATCATTATATTAGAATAGAAGATTGATGAAATCTAACATCAAAATGTATAAGATAACTTGTTTTAGAATATTTCAACTC
>JAANSO010002813.1:0-12680 GCA_036507315.1 Lepidocyrtus fimetarius | reverse complement strand
TTGACTTCATTGTACAATCAAATCTATAACGCTACCGGTGTTTCAAAGGGAATGGAGGAAATCCAAAGACTGGCTGAGGATCGGTGGCAGGTACTGAAAATTAAGTAATTGTTTGAAGCTAATTAAGATTTTTAACTAACTTTGGTAATGTGTTTTAGACGATGACAGCTGCTGAAAAGAAAAAATACATTGATTTTGCTGAGCAAAACCGTCCACAACAATTGGGGTTGGAAATGCCGGCTGCTGGAGGGGTTACTATTTCCACGGCGGAGTCATCCTCTGGACGTAAGCGTAAGCGACAGAATAAGCAAGAGAAGGACCCTAACCAGCCTAAAAGGGCTATCACCGCGTTCTTCTTTTTTGCTCTTGAGGAGAGACCAAAAGTGAAGGAAGCCCATCCTGAGTTTAAAGTTACTGAAATCTCTAAGGAACTTGGACGGATGTGGGCGGCCATGACAGATGAACAGAAGGACAAATTCCTTAAGAAGGCAGAAGAGGATAAGCTTCGATATGTTAAAGTAAGTTGGATTGTTTCATTCAAACATAATGGTCTTATTTTAGTTTATAAAATTGTACTATTAATTCATGTTTTGATTTGTTTTTAGGAAAAGGAAGCCTACGAGTAAATCTAAGCAAACTGCTACGGTCACCGTTGCCGCTGCCGTCCAAGAAGTAAGCGCCGAAGAAGATGATTAGTTATTCGTAGTTAATAGAAGTCAGTAGATGGAGTTGATTATTTCAAATATTAGATATGATATCATTTTTCGTATTGGTTGTATGTGTATGTTATGTAATATGGCTTATGTAATTCGTTGAGTATAATAAAGCTTGTAAATCGAATTCCAATATATATTTTTCTTCTTAAGTAATTTGTAAGTTTCGTTGATCTAGATAAGTACCAGAATCGATTTAGTTTTAGTTCATTACTTTTACCCTTCCTTGTGGGAATATATAGAAGTCAAACAAAGCAAGCAGAATTAATAAGAATGGTAGTTGATATTCTTACCTCATCCGAAATACATTTAGCCTTTTCCACGTTCTCATTCTCTTCATCGTCGTCGTCGTCTTCACATGATGATGATGTCGCTGGGATCCTGGTACAATTACTAGTTACTCCTCTTACAATATTACTTCCTTCCACATAGTTCTGATTGGATGCTTCGTAATATGAACAGGAAACCTTGGCAGTGCCACTGCCGCTAGTTCTATTATTCCCTAAGGCTGATGACATACAAGAAGGCACACACATAACTCCACTTCCACCGCTACAACTACTACAACAATCGGAAATACAGCTGTATCGACCCCCAGTTCCAGTTTCCGGCTCAGCATTTTCCCGTTCCCTACTATTTCCAAACGAAAATACACTCCAGAATTTCAGATCTTCCCAGAGACACAATAGCAAAACCATTTTAAATTACAGTGCAACGTCACGAGGAAGCAAGACAGTTCCTTTGTTCCCCATATGAAAAACAGCAGGAGAATAGAAGACCTAATCTAAAACCAAACAGTGCAAAAAATAGATAATCCTTAAACAAAGTTGTTTCCAATTTCACTTTCCGTAGTACAATACCGTGTGACAGGACAAGAAATACTATGTAGATAAGAACACAACCAGCGGCACAAAACCAACAATAGCTGCTTTGGAACAGGAAGAACTAGAAATTCCGCTCAACCACCATCATCATATCACCATATTACACAAGAAATCGCTTTAAACACTATGACGCCTCCGCTTCATTATTAATCCATTGACAACCAATAGGCTTCCTGCAGTGATATCCCAACCAACAGTAAAAAAACTCTCACAATCCCACACTAGTTAAAACAAAGCAGCAAAGTGGAGAAAAAAAGATCACCCACGCCAGACACACAATCCCATTTTTTTCCTTTCCCATTTTTTCCTAAAAGCTCAGCCAGGCGAGCCAGATTTTAAAATAAATTTCTGGGCCAATTCTCTTTCCCCACTTTTTGGCTTCGACTTCCAATTGCCAGCGCTAATATTTGCTCCTGTCCTGCTATAACATGCTTGTTGACGTTGTTCTCTCAGGAATTCTAAAAAATGTGAGTTGTTCCTTTGCACACTATCTAACTAGTCTGTATCTGTATGAAGAACGGTTATCTTTTCTCCCTTGATACCAAGCATTGTTGTTAGCATGTATGTATAGCTAACCAGACGGGGATATAGAAAGGGAGAAAGAAAAAAGTGAAAGCATGGCATGGCTTTCCCCATGCCTCTTCTTCCACCACCACATGTTACAACTTCTAACGCCTGAAAGAAACTGTGCCCTTTTGATACATTGCAAAGCGATTTAATATTACATTACATTACATATCCTTCTCCATCCAAAAGGACTAAAAAAACCTTTACGACGTAACTTTTTAGTCTGTGTATTATAAGTGCAGTCTTTTTACCCTTTAACCACCACCGCGTCTACTATTTAGGTAATATGTATATTTTTAACACTTTTTCCTGCTTCTCTGTCTATACTACTTACTTACCCAACAACAGTTCAACTAGAACTAAAGAACTAGTCATAGAAGCTGCATGAAAGAGTGAAAAGGAGAGATGAGAGAAAGAAAGAACGAAAGGAAGAGAGATATATTATGAAAGGTTCTTAAGCATCTCTTTCTAGATCTCTTCTTTCTCTACATTTCATTTCTTTCTCTCTTTTCTCTCTTCAACATACACATTTTCACTGAAAAACTTGGTCCACCAGACAAAAATATCATCCCAACCCACATTTGGAAAGTCTAGCAAAGAGAAAGATTGAGAAAAGCCAAAAAGAAGAAGAAACGACCAAGAAAAACCTTTTGGTTTGCTTATGGCGTCTTCGTCTCCATTAATACCGTTGCAGCAGGCTCATCTTCTCAGACTATTTTTCATATGAAAGCGAAAAAAATACATTTTACTCCTTCCCCCAGTGTCATTCCCATGTATTTTATTATATTATTATTATTACTACTCCACGAGTATCACCTATTGCCTTTTCTTTACTTTTCAACCAACGCCACCACCACCAGTGCCGCCAAAAAACTAACCGCCATCATTTTCTTTCACAGTCAGCCGCCCTGTCAGCTAACCAAAATCAACGCTGTCATCATCGTAATCATCAACAGCAGTGGTGGCAGGAAGAACAAGATCAGCAGAGGTATTGCAATGAATAAAAACTATGTTGTGAAAACTTTTAAGTGTAGGTAAGCAAAAAGTAGGGTGAGAGAAGGAAAATGAAAAGAAATGAATTGGAATACAACCGGAAAACTACAGCCGTGTACACTAAATTTATACGAACCTATTATGCTTTAAAACTTTGTATGAACCTTTCTTCCTTAAATGGATCCCTCCAAAAAAACAGTGCACAGGCATCATCACCTCCTTTGCCGTCAGTTCACTCCCGCTGATCTTGTACTTTACTAACTGCTGCTGCTTTTGTATATAACCGTTACTACCAGGAAGAGCAACACAACAGGAAGATTCCAATCCCATTTCCATCCTCATTTTTCGTACTTTTTCGCTGAGAAATAGTTATACATACGATATCCAGTGCTGCATGGATAATATGATTCATATTATATGAATAATATTCAGATATACCAAGTCTTGAGTAAAAAAAGCTGTGAAGAAGGTGGAGGGAGAAAGTTGTTCTTTTTTTTCTAGCCACAAACTAGCAAGATAGATGATAAGAATAAATGCAAAATACGTACGTCATTTTATATGCAAGAAAGCATTATTTTTGCAATGTTGCTCTTGCTTTCCGCTGTTGCTGTTCCTCCGGTCCCGATGTGCAAGAGATGAGAAAGATGCGGTCCCGGATAAAAGACGTGAATGTATAACTAAAACTAGTGGTTTTGGTTTTTTTGGGTAGATGAGTCAGAAACAGAAGAAACTATTTGCTCATATAATGTGATATAAGTTATGATTGTTTTTCTTTTTGTCATGAATATTAGAATTTTTTGTGTAAAACTGGACTAAACTACACAACACGTTCATATCTAAATTAGATTTCATACCACTCTTTATTACTCAAAAAGAAAAACTTGAAACTTATGAAAACGAAACCGAGAGAAGGAATGTGAAAAAGCAATAAAATCGTGGAAACGTATTTGCTCTCGGATGTTAAAAAAAAGTATTGCGCCATGTTTGTTGTTTGTGGCCCTGATGATGATGATAATATGATAACGAAAAATGCTGATGATATTCTTTAGAAATTGATGCTTTATGATAATACTGATTTAAAACTCAGAGAGAAAGATACATGTACATGAGCCCACGCAGAGATTCGTCTATTTTTATAAATTCCTTTTGCAATATTATAAGTACGAAAGTAAGTATGCGATACAATCTCGGTTTCGATACTACAAATCAGTGAAAGTGAGCTATTTGTTCTACGTGCTCCTTCTGTTTGCTCTCCCTCACATTTCAAAAGAACATCAAAACAAAAATTTTGTGGAATAAATAGAAATACAAAGCTACAACTTTTGTGCCCTTTTATATGATCAAATGATCATCTTGATGATGATCATCGCCATCATTGTCGTTCTCTTTGTTCCGTTTATATCACTTGAAGACGAGGACGAATCATATTGCATTTGTTGAGTACGTACCGAAATAGAATGCAGAAAAAGAATAGTAAAAAGAAGGAAGTGGAACATCAGGAGCTTCACGGCGGCATTGCTAATGTTGCCAATGCTATTATCATTATAATCCGAGAAAACTCCTTTTTTGTCATAGTCAACCGAAAACATCCAAACTCTGCACTTATTTTTTCCGGTTTCAGACTAGCAACAGAGATAAAAGTTGCAATGGTATAGTAAAGATTTCCAAATGGGAATTGCTTTTACAGTTTAGTGGGATTTTTAAAGGAACACACAGATTGCAGGGTTTCGATGAAAATGTTTGTGTAAAATGTACCTTTTTACTCAATAAGAAATCTGTAATATGAATGGATGCTGCTGCGTTTTTATTTCATGCACATTTAATATTAACATATACATAGCTCTATATAAATTTAAGCAGTCAAGTTTATGGTGCTCTAGGCACTTTGCTGGAATCCTTACCGGGAGAGATAAATTATTAACAAGTTCATGGAATTTATACTCTGTTTGAATGAAATTCCAAACAAGGAAGTAAAGTTTGATTTCATTCAGACAACTTGTAAAACCAGCATTTTATAGAAGCATCCGTTATGCAAAAATATATATTTATAAAATTTTCAAACAGGAAAACGTAATCAGTAGGAATTCACAAGGCCATAAAACAGTAGTGGTGGTTCAAACGCAAAGGAATATTTAAAAAGGGACACTGCTCCATCCGTTCAAAGAAATTAAAAAAGAAGTGAAACAGGAAAGGAGAACACAAATTCACCAATACTGATTCAGATCAGGGATGAGTAAAGAAAAAGAGAAAGGACCTATCTTTTTTCTTTTTGTTTGCTTTCTTCCCCTCCACTTCCTCTGGAAACAACAACAAACAAAATTCATAACTATTTTTAGAAAAGAACTAGATCAACATTAACAGAGAAGCCTTCTGTTCTGAAGTGGGAATAGTAGCTGACTTGAGGATAATGAAACTATATAATTCAACATAATATAACATATATAGGCTGGTTTTACTTGTATGGTCATGTCAAAACATGTTTTTAAACTTTAGAAAAAAATTTAAAAAGAAGTTTAGCTTTTCTCTCAACATTCTTAAACATGGTTAAGCTCAAAGTAAATGTAGAATGGTATTCGTACCTAAAATAGTATCATGCTTACATGATTTTCCACAGAAAGAATGAAGTCAAGCATAACTTGCATGAGAGAAAATCTTTCTTGATTTCCGCTTTTTGAATGAATGGTAGAGCTATGGCTGTTGAAAAAAGAGTTTTGAGAGAAAGTATATAGGGAAGAAAATGAAAGTTTTTCCTTTACAAAGAAGCATCATGGCGAAGTTGATGTCATAGCATTGTTATGTACATTATGATGATGAGGAGATGAAAAATGTTCATTTTTCTTTTTCTCTCCTCTTCAACCTACTCCAGATTCAGTCAGTTGAGCAATTTGCGTTGAAATCTCTCAACTTTGAGTTGATTATGATTGTGTGACAAGTAGAGGGAAAAAAAGTTGAAGAAGATGTGAAAGAAAAAAGTTTTTTATTCATGGATCCCTTCACATAATGTATTATGTCCCAAGAGTTTCATCAGTGAAAAATTTCAGTCCATCCTTCGGTCTTGTATCAATCTAACTTACTCGGCTATCATTTCAATCCACTTTCTCCATACAGTTCGTAATTTTTCAAAACTTTCTCTCTGATTTTGACTTGGAAGCAGTTTTCATGCACGCATTAGTTTCAGTTGTGACAATGATAGTTTTGCAAGAAGCATGAAGACAGGAGAAAAGCATAATCTTAATCTTCTATGTGAAGGAACTGGAGGAGAATGAAATGCAGCAGCTTGACAAGATGTGAATTGAAGTAGAAGGTGGTCTCACCCATGACCCATGTGCTGGATACATATTCTTGTATGGATAATAATAGCTGGCTGTTGTAAAATTGACATAATAATATTCATAATTTATGCACTGCTCCCTTGACCATCATAACTTTCTTTGCTTTTCACACTACCAAAGACTGTTCACGTCCGACCAACACTTACTCACAGATTAATTCTACAAAAACTCCAACCTCAGCCAAATCTTTTTCACACGTTCTCGTTTTTATGGCCAATTTTCCAAAGTCAAGACTTTGTGAAGACGAATCTTTTATTGTGTAGAATAAATCTTGAGTGATTCAAGGGAATAAATCTTTTTGAAATATGTACCTACCACCAATATTTTACCTCTGTCCTATTGTCGATTTAGGAATGAGTTGACTTTTCAAAGTTTTAAAAACTGAGTATTTTTTTATTATTGCCTTGAAACAGGTTTTGTCAGGTAATTCTTTTTGTTCCAGAGAGATTTTTTGTTTTTAAACATATTGAACCAATAGGGGATAAAAAAGAACAAGAAAAAGTTGAATGCTTTTCCCTTGTCCCTTTTTATTATTTTGTAAACAACATTTTTTTCTATTTGGCTGCCATGTTATAAGGTGTATACCATGGGATCTTTCATGTGATTGTTATATTTAGGTTTGTGGTCCCACCAGTGTGCAAACTTTTCCTTACAAGGAAGCGAATCTTGTTGAGCTGGACAGGGGAATTTAACTCGTAAGCTTTAAAGTATCTTTCCTTTCTGCTCCGTTTCCCTTCAAGTGAAAATTTATTACCACTAGGAAGAAATAAGCTAGGGAGAAAGTTTTTTTTTGCAGAGGACAACGCAACACCAGAATCCCGCTCCACCACAACAGTATTTTGTGTGGCCGACAAAATCGCACATCGTGCCCACATTGACATATTATCCAGATGCTAATACAAATTCTGCAGCAACAACATATAAGACTAATTCATCACATAATCATTTGCCTCCTTATTTACTTGATTTTTCAAGAGCAATTCAGTTTTAGCAAAACATTTCTAGGAGAGAGAAGGGCTAATTTTAAATCTCACACGGCTTAATAATTAATTCAGGTTTGCGTTTCCAAAGGAAAGGTTAATAGGGGCGTTGTGTGTTTTAGTTTTTAATTAAAAACTTTTTCTGTCAAATAAAAAAACTTTTTTCTAGTACACGTGTCACTCCACCTTCTCTTCCAAGTAATATTATATGCTGGTTGGGAAATAGAAAATAAAGTACCTACCTATAATTATTATCAAAAGAGTTAATTTATGTATTATCTTACCATAAAATACCAACAGAAAAGCACTTTGCCAGCTCCTGGAAACCTCGACTCCCATCTTTCAATAGTTTCCCTCTCCATTTCGCGTTGTGCTTCCTCATCAACCTCTTCCATGGTTGATGCTGCTGAGCCTTCCAATGATGGAAGTGTTCCTGTCCTTTTTTCGTCATCATCGTCAACAACATCATCCTCTTCATAGTGCAAATTTTGAAGTCTGTTTCTATTATCCTTTTTCTGCTTCATTTTTTTCATTTTGCTGTGATAAAGGTGGTGCTCATGATGTTGCTGCTGTTGTTGTTGATATTTTCTCCTCCAACTTCGTTTTTCTCTTCTTTCCACATTTATGCTTTCAGGAGAAAGTTCTTTCTTTTCATTTAGTCCCCCTATACTGCAAACAGCACAGCCAGTGGAGGAACTCACAGATGCTTCTGATGAACGAGTCGGTGGACTTGTATCTCTCAAAATAATCATTTTTTTACATTTGATTTATTTTTAATTTCCCTTTTCTTCGAATTTTTTGAACTTTTCTTTGTCCTGTGTTTTGTTTTCAAGAATATTGTCAAAGAAATGGTCTCTTCCTGAGAAAACTTCAATTCTCGGAATAATATTTACATTTTCTTTTATCTTTACCTTCTTAAGATTTATTATTCCTTCTCTTTATTGTTAATATGGTTTTGTGCTCCTTTTTGTCTCCTTCTTCCATGAAATAAGCAATTTGTACGGTTCAGTTAATTTTTCATTTCACTTTCCGGCATTCATTATTAAAAGGAAACCTCCATTTTGGCTGCTTTCCACTTCATCGTCTTACAAAATGACGTGTAATTATGTAGAACCTTGTTTTGTATCATGCACAAGTAGTTAATTATAATTTCCCTTGTCATTTACTATAATGGATTAAAACTACCGCGTATTATTTTACAATGGGGTTAACAGGAAAAGTTTGGATTGAAACATGACTCCAAAATGCAAATAATAAACAAGGATAAGTAAATGCTGTTGTTTTTGGAAATTCTAGAGTTTTTGGTAATTCTGTCTAACCAGATATTATTTATTTGAAGAACTTTCTTATCTTTCTTTTGGAGTTTCCTACAAGAAATATTACATATACGTTTATATATCTTTCCAGACCACATAATTTATCTTCTAAACTTGCATTCTCAAGTTCCCCCATAAAAAGTTTGACAACTCTTACCCTTTAAACACAGGTCATCATCTCATTCTCTCTCGTTTCCTTCCTTAGAACCAAATAGAGTTTCTTCGACTGGTAGAAAGTTTTTTATTAGATAAACTTTTATTTTTAAATACATTGTTAGTGGACAAAAGGAATGGTTTTTGAGCACATGTGGAGATTCCGTTTTATACTTATAAAAGATGGTCTTATAGTTATCTTTATGACATAATAATACTTTCTTTATTCCTGTCCTCCTTTTCTCCTCAGTCACTTTCCCACAGCGATTTTTAGAATATTATCTTAAACTTTATAACTTTTATTTTCTTGCTTTTTGTCTCTTACATAAATAGGTAAAGAGAGCTTAAAAGTAGACCCCTGCCTACAAGCTTTTATATAGCACTCAATTCAATATCACGAACATACGGAAAGCATGAGAGAGAAAAAAGTTGCTGATGAGACACTTTCTGTGCAATTTTCCTTCTTTACTTTACTACTTTAAACATATTAGGAGAAGCAACACGGAGCAAAAAGTAATTGTGAAGGAGGGAAAGGTGAAAAGGTGCTAGTTTCGTAAAAAGTATTTTATATTTAATGGGATTCACTCACCACACTTTTAAAGTTGCAAAGGCACGAAAGGGCTCTCTCTTTCCTGTTCACTTGTTCTTTCTTTTAGCCTTGAGCTATTATAATCTAACTAAACTGGAGAAAGAATCGAGGAAAAGAAAGACAAAAGAATGAAGGGAAAGAAGAAGAACAAGCACAAAAGTAGGGGAAAACATGAAAGCGAACACAAAAACAATGTAAAATGGAGAAAGTAATAACGAGATTACTTGTCGTAATGTAGTTTTCTATTGTTCTTTCTTTATTATTGCTATTGTTGAGCCACTAGCGGTATTATTATTATTATGATCATCAAGGCATCACTGCAACACAAACCGGGAAAATATTATTGCACAATGTTTTTCCTGTTGTTTGTGCTCACTTTAGTAAAATGCTGAGAGGCAGAGATGAAGAAGAAGTAATAGATGAAGAGAAAAAGTTTAAGGAAATTGGGAAGAATATAAAAACCACAAACACAAATAACTTTCTATCTTGAATGAACTAGTTGACTAACCTCAACTTATTTTTTTTCTCGCTGCCACTTTTCCTTGGTCTCTGCTTTGACTTTGCCTCTGTTTCTTAGCTAGCCATCAGTTCATCTGCTTAAAAAATAAAAAGCTGCGGACCGCAAAGTGTATAATGTCATTTTATGGATGCCATTTCTTTCATGTTGATACTCAGTTTCACATGCAAATAATGTCTTTTTGTCTCCCAATCTTGTTCCATTTCCTTCCGGCGGTTTGCTTATTTAAAATCTTTTGTGAACAACGTGCTGGTACACTCACTGAAAACGATAGTGTTGCCTTCTAGGTTCTCTTCAATTATTTACAAACTTGTTTCACTGCTTGCAAAAACAATTTTAGATTTTGATCAAATTTTGTCTTCCTCACTAGACAATAGAGTAAAAATTGTCTCCATTTCCCAATAGCCAAAGTCTTACTTTTAAACAAATCCACTATTTGAATACTTGATTTCTACTGGCCACAATTTCTTAGTACTCCCTGTGATCCGGAGCTATTCCTATTCCTTGTATACCTTCGTTCCCACTGTTTTACAAAATGCTGTCACGTCAAAATTCACTCTCAAATATTGGTCGTTATGAGCGTGTTTATGAAAACGATAGTAAAGTGAGTGAAAATGAAGCAAATATTGGTGATGCTATATGTATAACGTTAATGATGTGATAGCTTTATTTGTTTTCACAAAGCACCGGCATAGCCTCAGTGAAAGGAAGCATCAACCGATCACTACCCGTCATAACTTATAACAGGCAACACCTTTCCCCTTGTATTATTCCACTTTAGAAAATGAAAATACAGTTCCCAAAAACACCTTGGCTCCATGTTCCCCTTCTATCCCCAGATATTTCATATTCTCACACTTTCACCTTTTTATTCAATAGTTTCAAGTCAACTTCACTTTCCCAACTGACTTCTAAACCAAGAAGAATAACGATGGAAAACAAGGCAAGAAACTTTCATCCACACAAAACAATAGCAAAGTTATCCACGGCAGCCATACTGCCCATAATAATTAACTTGATAGAGAGGTAAAACCTGTAAAGTGTTTGCGTTGGAAAGGCTGACTGACTGCTTTCTCCTAATATAAAATGAAGATGAGTTAAATAAAATGGATGGAAGAAAGAAGGGAGAATGAAGTGATTAAATATTTGATCCTTTAATCTTGTACGACAGTAAGTAATGTTGTTTTTGGATTTGTTTTGAATTGAACCAAGTCTACTTTTTCCATAGGAAAACTAATGATGCTGTGGAATTTTCTTGTGTTTACTAAATGATCTAATTTTCCGTGGTGGAAGAAAAAAGATGGAAATTTCTTGTTTGCTTTTCTCCTCCAGATTACTTTACTGAGCTATAAAGATTTTCAGAGAGAAAAAGTAATTCTGCTATCTTGATCAAGCAAACAAGAAACTGAATGCTATCTTTCAAACTGATCAGTTCTATTAAACTTAATAAATAGCAGTTTTCTTCTGGAAGAAAACGAGTAAAATTCTTATAAACGGATACTTGCTAATTATATTTGATTAGATGGGCGTCTTTGATTTTACTTTTGCAACGAGATGAAGAAAATATTGTTGGACTGGTTATTGGGTGGGGAGCCAAAGGCACAAAATTTAGCAGTGAAACAGGCAATGTTGTGGTTTGACGTGATTGGGTATAAATGAGGATTGAAATGAAAACTGGCGTACCTCTCATTCTGTAGTCAGTTGAGATAGTAAAAACTCGAGAAATTCTTTTTCAATAAAAATATATGGCGAGAAGAAAGAAACGAAAAAGAAAATAAAATGGTAGTGAATAATGTGTATCTAAAGTATAAACTAATGTTGTGTCAGTCACAATAAAAACGGAGCGGAGGAAAGGAATAGAAAGCATTATACAAAGAAGAAATGTACATAGTTATGGAGAATTAACTTAAGGAATGCCTGAATGTATATGTTTACAAAGGAAAAGGTGGAAATTGATGGAGCAATTTACTTTCTTCAAAGTCGGTTGAAAAGTGAACTATATCTATATACACAAATTGTAGGTACATTTTTTTATAAACAAATCGCAGGTCAGAAATAATTCGTAGAAACTAGTAGATTGGTAAAAAACTGAATGAGTACAAATGCTGTATTCTACCACCATATTGGATCAAAAATTTTCTTATAAAGGAATATCTTTTTTAAGAAGAATAGGGAAAGAAAACTGACGGGAAAGACGGAACGAGAGAACTCCATTTAAAAGAGAGAGAGAGAAATTTGAGTAGTTTTTAACCAAGTCAGGACAAGCGATATCCTGTCTTTTCAAAAAATAAGAAAATTGACTTTGCCCTTTGTTGCATACAAATAAAGTGAAATGCTTAGAAAGAAATAGGGTAAAGTAGTAAAAGTTACTTATTATCTTCCTCTCTTCCCCGAATTTTTTAGCTGTTTTTCATCCACAAATTCCAGCATTAAATGATTTGTTCACAATCGTTACCGGCTACTTGCGCCCCCCGGAAATTTGCTCCCATAGGAAATCTGCTCCCCGGATATCTGCCCCCTTAAGATACTTGCTCCCCTGATTTTTGCTCCCATAGGAAAAGTGCTACCCGGATTTTTGCTACTATATGAATATTGCTCCCCGGATATTCGCTCCCATATGAAACTTGCTCCCATAG
>JAANSO010002812.1:0-12683 GCA_036507315.1 Lepidocyrtus fimetarius | reverse complement strand
CATTTAATTAGTTTATAATTTCATTATCCGCTTTAAAAACATTGGGAACCTAATATTCACAGGTGTATACGATACGATTCAAGTCATTTGCATTTATTATTTTAAATTAGTTCATCAAAAACATTTTACGGATTTTTAGAATAATACATTTTAGAACAAACAATGGTTCATGAAAACTGATAATTGGTTGCGCATAACTTATAACTTATTCCTATGATTATTCAACGCGGTTTGGGTGATCCACCATCTTCATCCTAAAAAACGAAAGTAGATTTGCAGAGTTCAAACATAGTCATCGTTACAATCATTAGCAGATGTGTAGATTAATGGCATGTGAATATGGTTGCAAAGGTTGACTAAACTTCACAGAATCTCATCAAGCAAGGTTTATAAATTAGTTAAAACATAGGTTAAGCAAATATAATTTTACCGAAATATTATTACAAAACATACGCCTAGGTTCTTTGATCTTTGGATGATAAATGCACAACAAAGCAGCCATTAAAAAGATAAAAACCTAACTTTTCCAACATCCACGTCATTATCATAATTTCACTTTTATGATTAAAATTATATTACGTAACTTGAAGCTATCATGAAGGTTAAATTTACCCTTTCTTGTTCTAAAAATATCAAACAATATTTTTTCTCGAGAACTACTAGTAATCCAGGGAGATGAAAGGGTTTTAATTGGTTTGATGTAGAAATGACGAGGACTAAAAAGCTGCATGTGAAAAAAGAAGGAATAATTTGTTTCTCTCTCTCAGTATTAATATGCGTATACTAAAACCACACAGAATTAGGAAAGGGTTATGTGTATGATAATATAAATGATGATAGAATTTAAGGTATTATGTTAGGATTTGAGAAACTACATGAGCCGGTAAATATTTCTAGACTTTCTATAAATAATTCTTGAGGATTCAACAGGTATTTAATATAAATGTGTAAAAATTGTTCTCATTAAATAAATAGCCCGTTTTAATGAGGAAGAAAGTTTTACTGCTGAATGTATTCTGTAAAAATATACGAAATAAAAAGTAATTGCATAGTAGCAGCGATAAACCGTACAATATTATTCGCTTTCGCCGAGACCCTATTAATTAGTTAAATTTAGTATTAAACAAACCTTTTGGAAAAATCCGAACTGTTCTTGTTTGGATATTAACAAAAATAAAAATGATAACATGTGCAATTTGATGTGCAGTGAAAATGGATTTTATTTAAAAGGAATTAACATTTCAAGTTCAAAATTACCTAATTTAAATAAACGTAGAACTTTAATTTGGCATCTTTAAACCGTTTCTAACCAATTACGGCTCTTTCTATTGTTGAAAGATATCAAAAAGAAAACAGAAAGTATACAAACGCAACCAAATATACGTAACAATAACACTACACCTAAATAATTATTACCAACCATTTTCAACTTTGCTCCGGTGATACTATATAAAATATATAATTTAATGATTACTACAAATTTTAATTATGGATTTTTCCTGCATAAAGTTCATAAGTCAGGGAAGAAAAGTCGATGGCAAATTAGAAGATTGTTATGGATTTGTTAATTCACTCATTTTATCATTTTTCTAGCATCTGATGATTAGGTAGTATTTTTTAAGTCATTTGAGCTCATGGTTGCTGTTAGTCTGCTTGCTTTTGTTTAGCGGACCTTTCTTAGGCAAACATGTAGGTGGGCATTATACAACCATGATGAGACAAAATTAGTGATGCTTGTATACGAGACTTGTAATAAAAATACATTATATTATCAACTTATAAGTATTATTTTACTTTTACGTTACAATTAGAATAAATTTAAAACGATTTTAATTAATGATGCTTTGCAAAAAAAATCATGATTTTTACAAGCAAACGTGATTATTTTGCATTTTTGGTAGGGAAAGAACATGACAGATCTACATACGACGGTAAAACTGACAAGGTTCTGCGTTTTCTATTTAAAGGATGCTAGTTAATTTCTATGAAAAAAGAAAAACTAATTTTTTACTGCTCAGCCTTCGTGTTTCTTGTGGTATAACAATGTTTATTATACATGCTACAATCAGTAAAATTTGCACTAAAGGGTTTCATTTTCTTTCGTCACATATCCCTTTATTTGCTAAAATTATTATTCGTCATATATCGTATCCTCAACTTGTAAAAAAGTTATAATAAAACTTTGTATGGCTCCTCTTATTAGCAAAAAATGCTTATGCAAATATAAATCATCTTTTAATTTAACGTTTTATACAAAGCATCGCATCATCCATCTTCATCACTTGTCAACAAGTCAAGCAAAGAAAAGCCACTACAGCCTAAATTAACACAAACAATACTTAAAATGAACATATGAGCTTTCATACGTTTTCAATTTGAATTTGAAGATTATTAGGATGACAGATTATTTGGATTGTTTAAAAAGGTATTAAATTAAAATAGTAGGTTTGATTTTTGTTGCAAGTGATGTAAATAAAGAGAAAAAGTTTCATGAAAACATCAGAGTCAATATGTATACGAGCAATACTGTAATCATATTGCACATTATTATAGAACATGCAAACATTTGTTAATTTGCAATACTAAAAATGTCAAAAAATTGAAAAATTTAGCTTAAACAATTCGACTACAATTTTGCAGTTGCATTGTACATTTAATTTTCACCATATTGTTGGAAGCGTGCTAAGCAAAAATATCTGAGAAGATTAGAGTAAATGGGATTTGAAACCGTTGATGATGAATCTGTGAATTATTGTTTATTTTTATTAAATAAAATGGCAAAAATACCCTAAGCGCTGTCATTTTCACTCCACATTAAGTAAAGCATAAAAAGGTAGCCAGGCAAAACAACTAGGATTATACTACCAATTACAGAATAACTTTATTCGATAGGTTTGTTTGGCGTTTCAGCGATTGTGTTTTAGTATAAAATGTGTATCCAAGTGAAAGTAATTACAATTTCATGTTGTAAATATTACAATGTTTATTGTTATACATATGACAAACCATGTCCTACTAGATATTAACTTTTAAAGAAAGCGGAATGCTAATTAATTATTATGTAACTATTATGCGTACTCGTGTACAAGAGAAAGCACTAGATACAATTTAGTTGAAAACGAAGAAGAAAACAAATGATAGAATTTTACAGCTAAATAGGGTTAAAATAAAAATAAGGTGACTCGTTTTTAAGATACCTAAAGTACATATAAATTAAATCTAATTGTAAATTTAAATATTATATGAGATACCAATTATCATTTTATTATTATTATCATGAAATACATTACCTTAATTACGTATACCTATCTTGTTTTAAAGTTAGAAAAGTAACTATTATAATTAAAATAATGATTGATAATATATTCTATATTAATTCCTGATATATCGTGTAAAAACCGAACCGTAGTTTTTGCAAAAACGTCAATTTATTTGCATTTTTAGACTTTTCTTACTACAAGTAATCCATTTCATACCATATTCGCATTATTATTATTCACGATAATTTTTAAAATGCTTGAAAAATCATTACATTTTAGAACATTATCTTTTAATGTCATTAACTTATCTACTGTTATTTTGTAGAAGAAAAAAATGAAGTTCTAAATCATTCTAGTCAGCTGTTTCTCTATATTTTTCCTCCCAAATACTGCAAAAAACCTGGAACATGTTTTATGTATAATACATGCGTGTCATATACGATGTTATACCAGAGGAAGTAGAAAGATTGGGAACGAAGCGCAGACTTTACTCAAACTTACAGCTCAGTTTTGGCTGCAGCTCGCATTTTATCATCAGTTGGAAGGAAACTGTCGGCATTATATAAAAAATCTAGTAACCGGGATAAATCTAAATTGCGCATATGCAACCAGAAAGAAGAAAACCAACTTCTTCATCCATAAACTTCCTTGTAACTTGCACACTCCGGCATATAAACAATAATACGGGATTTGGAACCAAAAAGTCTTTAACTCTTAAGAAGCCGAAGAAAACATTGGAATCAAGATAATATGTTACAAAACCAAAACTGTAATGCTTTAGGTGTTTTTCTTTCTTTCTCTCTCTTGCCATGCTTGCTTGCCTCACACGGCAAGTTAGCTACATATATTCCCTTCGGTTGCAAACTTTTACGACTGTGTTTGTGATGTTATGCGATACAATAGCCGATAATATGAGGGTGATATGTTGGTACAATCGTTTCTTGCTTCTACGTTGCTTTTTACGTAACATTACATTACTATTATCATCATCGTCAAGAGGACAAGGACGTACAGGCTATAACAGTAGGTGTAAGATTTACGAGGGAATAAAAGTGCTTACAGTAGTTCAAACCCAGGGTATTTAACACGGTTGGCCACATGCCACATGTAAACCATGCATTTTATTTTTATACTATTGTTGCATTGTAGAATAGCTTTCAAATAACTCTTTCTATTTATGTTTGCAATTTCAATAAACATATTTGCTTTACATTGTATGTTTGCATTTGCACGATTTCTATTATTTAGTTACGTAATGCTTTTATAATGATTTCGCTTAATATTTAACGAGAAAATAAGCAACGGTGTAAAGTAAAAAAAAATATTATGAACTATCGTGGAAAGGAGCGAAAGTAAACCAGCACTGCTTTCTTATACTAAAAGTCTAACAAAATGCAATGTTTTTATTCTTTACATTTGCTTGGTTTACAAGCTTACTCCAACGACATAAAAAAGAAGTAGCACGAGTATAAAAGTAACAAAAGCGGCAAGTAAAAATATCTATGGAGTTTCTCGGAGAGTTTTGTTGTAGGACATTGATTAATCGTAGTTTGGAAGGATCGGGTGGAGTTGGAAGGAAGAAAAGTATGGCTGCTGGGTTAAGGCGAAGGCCCATTGGCAGATCCATGACACACCACTCATGATATGATAATGAGAATAAATCGTAGCTCATTTCCAGCTGTCAATCAAACTACCCTTTTTTCATGTTTTTCCCTCCAAACTCCCTTACTCCCGTCCTGCTTGTGTTAATGTTTGTGATAGAAAATGGAATGGCAGCAACAACAGTTCGTCCCTGTATTCTAGTAATAAATAAAACACGTATAAATTGTTATGTAAGAAGGATCTCTCCGCTTTTTATTATTGTAACTGTATTGTTATTAAAGATATTATCCTTTTTATATAAAACTTTCAAGTTTGTGCTTGTGTTTCTCAACAGCTTCTAATGTGCGTAGTAGGATAGATTTAAACACTTGCTGGTGCAGTCTGTCTAACGATTTTTTGTCATTCTCCAAACTAAAGTAACCTTGCTGTATGTTACAATGATGACTTCTTTGTTTTTTAAAGCAAAAGAAAACATTTTGGTTGTGCATGTTATGTCTTCGTCGCTGCTCGTATTTTCTGAAATAACTGCAAGAGAGAGCCTTCAGTCAGCAGTTTGACGAACGCAAACAAAAATCTTGATCGACGGAGAAAAAAGCAGCTACCTGCAAATTAAACGAAAACGCATACATGTACATAGGGAAAATATATAGATGGCGAAGGATTTTCTACTGTGTATATTTCGCTGATTATTAAAAATGTGTGCATCATTTGACTTATCAATTTTGCAAATCTGCAATTTTGTAATCTGTAAAAAATTAGAATCGCTGGCAATTTCAGCGAATTTGTTATTGTTGTGCTATGCTATTTGTAATCTAACATGGTTTTAATTAAAGTATTTTATTTGAAAGCGATTTAAGAAACATTCCAAACAATGTTTGTACGTTTTAGTAAGCTTAACTATTTTAGATTTTGCTTTGAATCAAACCTTTACATGTAAGCATTAATTAATTACGTATTAAATGTACTTTAGCTATACAAATTGCAGATCCTACTTCATATTCTAGGAAGGACGACCTGCTCCTAGCCCAACCTAATAATTCATCTTCCTGTCTATCAGAAACATTAAAGATTTATGCCTTTAGTAATAATAATAACAATAATGCAGTGCAGTCGGAACCTATGACATACAGCCTTTTGGAATCAGGACATAACGAAGAAGACGGATAGAGGCTAATTTTTCCTGCCTTGTAATCTCTTTTAGAGCGCTCATATCCCAAACCATAGTTATTTTCTCGTCATTTTTGACAGAATCTTATTACTTTAAGCATCACGGTGTGTAAAAAGGTATCTTCAAAAGTACACAAGTGTACACATACCAAACAATATTTTTTAGAATGAAAAGACGGGATTATTGTAAAATGATTAAAATTATCCCCCTTTCTCATTTTTTTGTTGTAATACTGTTGTGGGATAATAAAATTCAAAAAGTTCATGCTCTAGTACTTCGTCGGATCCGATCCTTCCTTGAAAGTATTTTTATGCATTTGTAATATGAAATTAATCTCTTATTCCTCTTTCCAGAGAACACCAAGACTTGAAAAATGTATTTTACAAGAGACAAGCAGACAAGGTGAAGGTGATGCTATGCTGGTATTTTTAACTAAAAAACTGGGAGGTTTTTCGTTTGAGTAGAATTAATATTTCTTTTAAAACTTTTTAAATTTTGGTGCGTGACATCATCTTTATCCATATTCTCCCTTCATCTCTACCTTCTAATTCTGGTTGACTCATTTCAGATTAGCTTGCTCACGGCGTAAATTTTCTAATATTTTAATGCATGTTTCATGAGAAAGAAGAGCTGAAAGGTAGATATTTACTTTGAGCTTATTTTTTAACAAAAGCAGCAGCAAATAATAAACAGATTAAAAGTACGTTTTGGGTTCAATTTTTGTCTAAGGTAAGGAAAGACCATAGAAGCCTACCTATGCACAGTCAAATGAATAAAAATAATAATAAAAAGGGGTTAATGTGAAATCGGAGAGCATACACAATACACATTGTCATCATATCGGAATATACTTAAAGGAAACATTTTTTACTTAATACTGACATTATGTATTTATTATCATCGAAGCGAACGAAAAGAGATTTTTCTTCGAAATTCGGATTCATGACTTGGTCTTCTTCCTTTTTGCTCTCTGATTTCATTTTTTTGGCTGACGGCCCTCTTTATGTAGTAATGTTCATTTATAAATATATCCTGCAAGCATGTATGTATATATTTTGTTAGATTTGTTGTCTTCTCGGTTGGTAAATGTGTGAGTAAGTAAAGTGCATTATTATTAATATTATTACGTAAAAAATAGATATTGAAGTATTTGAGGTAGTGTAGAATAAGCTAAGCAGTGGAAATGAAAGACGTACATAAGCAACACCAAAGCGTTGACTATGACTCTACTGCTCGAGGCATTTACTGATGTTGGTGGTGCTTGTGATCATGATGGAATATAGAAAATGGTGGGAATCGACACCATAAATCATTTTGGCTGTGGGAATGACAGCACTACAATGAAAACATGAAAAAACGAGTGAACGGGAAAGAATAGAAATGGAAGCGGAGAACAGCAAATGAAATGAGAATTTTTAGAAAAGTATGTATTTTCAATTCAATGGATAATGCATTTTAAGAAAATACTGCAGAACCAATAGGGAAGGCCAATTTTTGTTTTGAAGAATGAACAATGTAATTTTTAAAAAACAATTCCTGCTTGAGTCGATAATGATGAATTTGTACCTATAAATGGAAATGCACGACATTTACATCATTTAATATAAGCGCATGTAGCACTGCATTACTAAATATTATTCTCTTGTTTACATATATTAAGGTTATTAAGTGCAAAACAATAGAAAAGCGATTACCAAAATAGAGCGATTACGACGTATGTAATACGTTGCTCGTTTCATGTCTTTCTCTCAGCAAAACATTTTCCTTGTCTAAAAAATTGTATAATTCCTTTAAAAACCTTTTCGTTAACTTTGTTTAGATAAGGACTACATTTTTTGCTTCTAATGATATTTTGAGCTAATTTTTCTGGATAATTAAATGAATATTTTTAGAAACCTAAAAATTTAATTGTGGATGGTGAATTTTTCTTTTCGCCTTTGATGAAAGATATCCCAATAATATAACAATTTAGACTATTTTTCATATATTTTGTTGTACTAAATACAATTTCAGGTCGTATGTATTTGAAGCAGGTTGAGAAAAAATGAAGTAAAATTCATCGAAAAGGAAAGAGGGAGAGGCTGGGAAGAAGAAAAATAGTTGAGAGAGGGATGATGAAAAATTTTTTCCAAGTAAAAGTAAAGTGAAGTGAAGTGGATGGAAACGGGAGGGAAAATAAAAAGGAAAATACATGATGGGTCTGACAGGGATAGATTTCTACATAGTTTTGCTTTTGGCACATTTTATCCACACAGAAAAAAAGAGAGAAAGTGGACGAGTTTTCCATCCTTTAGTTTTGCTTGAAAAGAAAAATGGATATGTTAAGTGATGTTCGGATATGGATTCTGTTAGCTAAAAATATTTCTTCGTCTCTGACTGCTTTCGCCTTTCTCTTTCGTCTACGACGACATGGTCGTCGCTCATTCCATTCTTCTATTTTCCATCTTTCTCTATTTCCAAATATCTTCCTCTCTTACTTTCTCGTCTTCTTTTGTTAAGTGCAGCTGTATATTTTTCCATTCAATTCACATAATAATAAGTGCTTACATGGAAGAGTAATGTGAAGTTTTTAAATGGAAATCATGTCAAAAAAGGAAAGACTACTTATGTTTGATCGTCTTTCCTCTTTCTCTCTTTCAACCAGAATGAGAGAGGGAGGCTTTCCTAATGTTAGATTTGAGATATTGGAGAGCATTTGTAAAACGATGATGACGACTTAATGTACACTATACACATATCATATATTACCTACGTTTCACAATAAATACAGAAAACCTGCGTCTAAAACGGATGCGATCTCTCTGAATTTCCATTCTCTTTCATTTTCACCCATCAACTAGGCACGCTATATTTACCTTTCATTTTCAAAAAATAGAATAAACAGTGATAAAATATTGTACTACTCTGTTGGTTTTTTTCTAAAAATTGAATAAAAAATCAAGTATTTTTGTATTTTTGAGTGTTTTCTAGGGTGAGAAATATTTAAAAAGAATACAGAGATTAAGGGGAAATTATCCCAAAACTAATTCAAGTAGGGCGTGNTTTAAAAAGAATACAGAGATTAAGGGGAAATTATCCAAAAACTAATTCAAAATCTCACCATGTAGGGCGTGGCCCATAATTCTGTTTACTAAATTAAAATCTCATGTGACCACATCGACTCAATTTCTATCCACTTCATTCACTGTCAATTTGTGAAAAAGAAAGGAAAAAAATACTCCCCTTTTCTCCTCTTTACTTTTTGGGTATTTTAGTATCAGTAGATTTCCCTTGATTATCAAGGCATGACCTTTCCTTTCCCTCTCTCGGTCTAACTCTCTTACTTTCTCCTTAGATCAACAATAACCAGTTTGTGGTTTGGGTTAGACTTTTCTAACAACAGCAGCATGAAGTGGCTTCTTCGATTGAAGAAGAAATAGAAGAAACAACAACTGGAAAAGAAGAATGACCTGACAGAAAGGACGACGCGAACTTGATTAAGTTTTTCCTTTCCTTGTTTTTTCTCTTTCTGCAACAACTGTAAAAAGAAGTTAAGCCATGTATAAAGAGAGTAAACAGCATTTGGTATATTGAAACAGGAATTTTCAAACTCATTTTCAAATTTAAGGAATAGAAAAAATAGCAGCAAATACGTATTTTTAAGAAGTCTTGTTTACAGACAACTATACCGCAATTTTTTAAGATTGTTTTGTTGTGATGAGCCATGAGCAAATTTTAGTTGAATTAATGATTGATCTGAATCTTACAAATATAATGGTGTTCGTTTCAATATTTCAATATAGTTTTAGTTTGTTATTTTATAAAATTTCAAAAAATAATTTCAATGCCAGTTTCAGTTTTCAAAAAATGATTTGAGAAAGATTGAAAATACTGCAATGCCTTAACCACTAGCGCGTAAAATGGAAAAGAAAGAAAAAACATTTAGATTGCAAAAATGTCAATGCTCATGGGAAATTGGCTGGTTGAGAAGCTTCTTGGTTTCTTTTCATTCACTTTCATCCAATTTCTTGTATTTTCCTTTCTGCTCTTTCAAAATTCTCTTTTCCCTTTGTTAAATGGACACTACCTGTTCTCCTTTGCATTTCTCCCGGGAGAATACCACAAAGCCAGAGTCAAAAAATAGAACGAACAACTTTTAGCAAACTGAAAATGAACGTTATGCACTCATTATTATGGTTGATGTGTGTTGCCTTCCTCTTTCCATCATTTGAAGACGTTACGTAATAACAAAAAAGCAAGAGAAAATATCATTCATTTATTTTACGGGGAGCACAGGTATCATCAAAATTCTCATTTTACCAGTTTTGTCTACAATAGATTGCTTTCTTCCTTTATCTTTTTCATTTTATAAAAAAGCTAATATTTATTTGCTCAAATGAATTAGATTACTTTTTTTAAACCGTCAACCTTGTTCTGACTTTGAATGAATATGAGCAACTCACTTAAGTCATAAAAATCCCGATGTACAACTGGCACAAGTTCTTCATTGCGTTTTCCTCTTTTTTCTCTTAAAATATTCCATTCATTCATCTTCTCAATTTTTCATCAAGGAATGATGAAGGAGTAAATCCAAGTAGAAAAATGTACTACACAACTTTATTCATTCATTTTCACATTTCTACTGTAAAAAATAAGTACATTCTTTAATATTAGATGAGGTTTAGCTTTCCAGAGGTACATTTATAACTAACAAACCACGCTCCATACAAAACTCTTAGCATCGCTCTTGGGTGGCTTCCTTGTTCAAAAACGCGTTTTATCCTCAAGTAACACCTGCTCTGCATATTAAGCAACTAAAATGCTTTGGCTTTTGATGCTACTGGAAAGAAAAACTTGGAAAACTGCATTGCAATCCAGAATGCACGAACTTTCCTTTCTTTCTGTTTGATGAAAGTTCTGTATTAAACGCATTCACAAATTACAAAATTTTGTTCCTACGGAGCATACCTCTTTTATTTTCTTCACTTGATATCTACTCAGATTGGATTACATCAAAAAAATACTAATAGTAAGAGGAGAAATAGGAGGAGTAAAGTAGGAAAAATACGAAAAATATGTTACAGAACATTATAACTATTCAACACTTTCTCTCATCATCAATAGCAATAATACATACTCGGAATCCCTTTATTGATTAATTTTATTAAACTGCCCTGGTTTCTGAAGTTATTTTAAATACAATTTAGGCAAAGGAGAACTTCAGTGAAGAAGACTAAATTTATTGTGGGAAAAAGGTAGGGTGATAAAAAATATTTTGGTATATAAAATATCATCAGCAACAAAAAGATTAGTTATCTGTATGTGTGGTTTAATTGTATTCCTCCTTAAAATATACTATCAACCCTGTTATACATAAAATGCAATATCACACACCCTTTTTATTTAAGAAAAATCTGTCAATCACAATTATTGCCCACAGCAATTGTAAATGGATTTTTTGGTTGTTGCTGTTGCTAGCGCGTTTAAACAAGTGATAACAAAACGTTACTTAAAAAGAATACTAATTTCTGATCTTAAACCTACGGTGCTGTTGTCTTTTGTATGCAGGAATAAGCACTTGTCAAACAAGATAAAGGAAAAAATTGTTGTTAAGTGAATTCAACAAAGAAATAGACATAACCTTACTCTCCCAGTAACACATTGTAGAGAAAAAGACTGGAACAGTCTACAAGAACGAGGAAAATAAAGTTGACATGACATGCCGTCGGTGTCAAGTTGATATCTTAAAACTGTCACTTTCTGTGGATCATTCCTAAAACTCCAATTTAAAAAACGATCGAATTATAATTATTGTCTAATATAAGATTTTGTATCATTGATACCTAATGTTGAGTTAGTAGCACTTTTTTTCAAAAACAATACAGTACCTCATTTATAGTCAGAAAAACGAACAGAGAGTTGGGTTTTACCATTTTTAAATTTTAGCGAAAAAATTTAGTGTACTTATAAGTTCACAGTCTAATTTTAATGATTACTTAACTGTGATTTTTTGATAATGTGAGCACGATTTGTTAATTTTTCTATAATGTTGTTATAATTGTTTTTTAAGGGTTATCCAAAACCTCTAATCCAGTATAGTTCATCTAAGGCTGCAAGAGGAACACCTCAAACATCTCACAGGCAAGACAAAAAATTCTTAATCGTTTTTTCTACTTTTCTTTTTCATTCTCTAGTCTAGATTTTGACTGATTACCCTCAGCAGCCATTTTTTCCTGTCATTAGTGTAGGAGCCCTTTTTGTGGTTGGTTACCTGCCGATTCTTTGGTATACTCCTTTAACGTATGTAACACTTACAAAAAAATTTTTTACTAATGGTGAATAAATGGTACCAGATTTTCCTTTTATTTTTTAAAAAATTTAGTATCCTTAAGAGAAAATAGCAATTACCAATCCAATGTTTTACAAGTAAGCAACTATGCAACTGTATATGGAATTAATCGATACAAGAGTAACTCAACCAGAATACTGTTTAAGCAATGTAGTAAACTGCTTAGCAACATTATAGATAAAGCCCAGGTATGGACAAAACGGCTCTTTTTGCAACTTCCTAAATCTCGGTTCCAAAAGGAACCGAGATTTATCTTATTATATAAAATCCTATGTTTTATTAAGGTATATCATGTTAGTTTGATATTCGCAACGTTGGCTTTCTT
>JAANSO010002811.1:0-12690 GCA_036507315.1 Lepidocyrtus fimetarius | reverse complement strand
AGTCGGGGGCTGGCTTATCAAAAGACTTGTTAAAGAACACCAGCAGCTTTTAAAATCACTCAGAAACTTTTTAAATCCTTTGGAATTTAATTTTGTTGCAGAATACTCTTTTCCCACGCTAAGAATTACTGCGGAAATCAACCCGGTAGTAGTTAAGATTATCCAAACACTCCAATCAAAAGGTTTGAAAAGGCCGTCCCCTCTCCTTTGAATCTCCAACTTTGTAAAATTCCTTTGCGCAATAATAAACCCATAAGAGTTTTTAATTACCCCGTAGTGAAGAGGTTTTACCATGTATTGAGACACAAATTGCCAAAAAACATCAGTATCTGTCGGGGTTACCCTTGGATTCACCTGCGCAATCGTTGGGTACGCCTGATTGGCTATCAAATGGGTAAAAACCGCAGTTAAATTTCGTTTTCTAGCGATTAAAAGAAAACTACAAAGGTAGGAATCTATGAGGGCATAAGGTTTCACGAAAAGTCTGCAGATTTCTCCCTGAGGAATATTCAAAGTGAATTTAAAAGCCAGAGTGTTGATTGAAATGGGAGTTCGTTGCATATCTGAATGCAGTATATTCCACTCTTCCTCCTTTATTTCCTGCCTTGTCCAGTTCCATCCATCTATGTAGTAAATTCTCCCACCGAAAGGATGGTGTAAGATAAGCCTTACTTTTTGATAAGCCTCGATAAGAAAAAACATAAGCCCGGGAATAGGCAAGCTTGACAAGGACTCGAGGGTTTTTATTCTTAACTTTGAATTCCAAAGAAGCCAAAGGTATTCCGGATTGTATACAAAACGGTTGTAAAGATGGTGATAGTAAATATTTGAAGATTCTGAGGAAAATGAAAGGAGAACTGTGCAGGGCGTGAATCTCGTGGCGCCAGAAATTGAAAGGTCGTTGGACTTCAAAAGGAGGAGAACATCACTGGACCAGTGTTTTTGAAGTAGTTGAAGATTTACTTGAAATTTTGCAAAGTTTAGAATTATTTCATCCACAAGGGTTTCATTTGGGGTGGATTCGTAATTATGAAACCAGGCAAAAGTGCAGTCTTGGTAGGTTTGAAGAAGGTCGGGAAATTCATACTCGTAGGGTTCCACAGGAAGGAAAATAAAAAAGGGAATAATGTAAAAATATTTAATTTGCTTCATTTTTGAAACTTGTAATGATATCCTGACGTTTAGAATGTTAACAGATAACTGAATAACCAGCGGAGTTTAGGATTGTTAGTTTAGGTCACCACACGTGGAGATAAAATCAATTTTTCTATATTGCTTGGTACCTGATGGATTTAAGTTTTTCTTGTGGTTTCATGTTAATATCCTAGTTCTAACCGGATTATAATTTATTGAAAATAACGATTTTTGACGCTCGTGGCGGCACATTTCAAACGTAAAACAACAGACAGAGCGTGGCTAGCTATCCGGGCCAATAACCTGCAGCAATATAGTCGGCATCGGGTTAAATAAATGATAAATAAAATCAATCAAGCCAATTAAATTCATTAATAATTTATTAAGATTTGCTATTACGCAATCAAAATATAAGTATTACAAATACGTAGTTTATTGACACGAAAATATAGTTACTTTTTTGTATGAATATCTTTGAGATCAATCCCGTGTTTGTTTTTAACGTGAATCCGGAGATTATGCCTGTGCGCATATTTCACTCCGCATACTTCACAAACAAAAGGTTTTTCCTTTGTGTGGACTTTCAAATGCTCCTCCAATTTCTGCTTGGTCATACACTTCTTGGCGCAGACTTCACAAGTGAACTCCCAACTTGCAGGGCCGGAATGCGAAAGAAGATGTAATTGAAAATGTTCCTTATTCTTACATCTTTTCCCGCATTCCTCACACACCCTAACGGCCCTCTCCTTTAATTCATCCCCTGTCCACAGCTGATGGTCTGCTTTTAAATGATAAGCCAGGGCCAGTGTGGTTCCAAAATACGCGGAGCAATTCTCTTCTTTGCAGCGAATAACTTCCTTTTTGTGCCTCTTTCCTGTTTTTATGGAATTCAAACCGTGAGCGTTTTTAATGTGGTTGAGTAAGTAGTCAAGATTTACATATTTTGAACTAATTTTAGAAAATTTTGAACCGCGAAATCTTTCGTACGAGAGCAAATAAGTTTTGCAAATGGGACATGATTGCTCTCCGAAATCCAACCCGAAGTGGATAGAGGCGTGATGTCGGAGGTAGTTTGGAACGTCGCGGAAGTTCTCCCCGCACCGTTTGCATTCTGTATGAACGTTTTTACCCCGATTTTTTAATCCACCGTGGGCTCGTACCTCGTGCATTGATAACTCCGGAAGGAAATCCATTCGTTTAGGGCACAATGCGCAGGTAAAGCTTCTATGCAGTTTTGAATGAGTTTCTAGTTCCGTTTGGGAATAAAAAACGCGATTGCAGTGATCCACTTGGCAGATTGTGACTTCCGTGGAAGCTTCCAGAGGAGGGATTTCAATCCTTTCATAAACTATTTTCTTCCCTTCGGCCAGTAAAGGCGTGCAGCCCTTTTCCCTTCTTTTAACGTTAAATCGGAGGATTTCAATGGTAAGGTTTGACCTTTCTGAAGGAGTCTCTTTAATTTGACGGTCGTGCGAGTCTCTGTAATGCAAGAGTAAGGAGTGTATCTCTTTAAACATTTCATCGCATTTTGGACATTTAAAACGGAATTTAACAGAAGCGGTGCTTTCAAAGCCAAAGTCAGCAGAGTCCAGCTCTTCCGGGTGTTTAGAGCGGATGTGAGCTTTGAATTCCAATAACCTTGCATATTTCTTCGGACAAGAAGGGCACTTCAAGTTGCCCCGTTTTCTCCTTTTGATAACTCTGGCGGGTGGTGAGATAGACGGTGACCTATCCGGTTTTCTTTTCCTTTTTAGTTTTCCCGCGGATTGCCGAGTGTCCGATTCTTCGTCAGGTGAAGATTCAGAACTTGAATCGTCCTCACTATCGCTTTGTTCCATTTCATAATCTTCATCTGAATCTTTACTTGGACATTCTTTTGTTGGAAGCGCTGATTGAGGGGCAGTTATGCCGTTTCTTTTTACTTTTTTGTCTTCATTTTGTTTAATTTCTTTCGCAGAGTCTTCAGTCTTGACAAATTCGGGAGTCTTTGGTGAGGGGGTGGGGGTAACATAATCATTCCCCGAGTCATCGCCAGTTCCTGTCGATTGTAATTCAAAAACCTCACTTTGCCGTGTGCCTTCCCCAAAGGGTTCTATTTTTGTTTGCAAATTACTTTCCAGTTTCGTTTCAGTCTTGGCTGTAGCATCTTCAGCAGTGACCGTTGAAGAAGGAGGATCATAACACTTCAAAATGGCACCATTCTCCGAACATTGAAACTCCAATATTTCTGCTGCGACTTCAACTGCATCGTCTACGTTGGCTTCTGAGATGGTTTCAGTTGAGTTGGTGCTATTTTCATTTTCAAAGAGAATACTAAACAGAACAAAATAATTAAATGCTAAAAATAAATGCAAGCATTAATTTTAAAATTGATTACAGAAATATGCAAACCTTGGAGTTGAAACTAAAAGCAAACGGTTGTTTTGGTCCTTAAAATTCTGCGGATGGTCCCGGCCCCCTTTGTTTTTTATTGGAAGTGTTAAAAAGTCCTCAGTTACACGGATATCTGGGAGTTTTTCTATCTTCAGCTTTGGATACGAACCCAGCAATTTTTCTTTGCCTAGAAGTAAAAAATATTATTAATTTAAAGTTAACATTTAATTAATATTTAAACCTTTGCGTACATATCTTGGAGAAATCTTTTCGGTATTCTATAAATTTCTCAGGTAGACTATCACTGTCCACTCCTGCTTCTTCTGGGGGTTTACATAATCTCGTTTTTAACTGTTCCACTTTCGAAGTACTTCCGCTTTCTTTTATAAAATTGGTTAGGTTCCATAATTGCAAGTTCAAAAGGAGCTGAATTGTTTCAAGGTCGCGATAAAGGGCACAAAATGAATTAACACTTTTTGAACACTTTTTGCAAACTGTGAACGGTCCCGATTTAAAAACCGCCTTTAATAAACTAAATGACTTGAAACCAATGCAATTACTACTACCAGGCAAAATATACCTTTCCAAAAGTTTTAAAAAGTTAAATAGTGACAACTCTTCCTCGTTATTACCCTTTTCACTTTTTTCATTAAGTTTTGTCTCGTTTTCAAGGCAGAATACACAGTAGCAAGATTTTTCCATTTTTAATTTTTAAGACCACATTTTGTACATAAAATTAAACTTTTGATGGGAAAAAATAATTGAAATTTATGTGAGCGTAAATTGTGTATAAAAGTACGTTGAATGAGTATTTGTTCTATTCCTAAAGCATTGACAGAAAAGTAAACAAAAGCAGCTGATGATTGTGAAAACTAAAAAAGCAAGGAAATATCTGTTCAAGTCTTTGTTGGTTCTCAGTAGACGCTTTATAAGTATGAACTCATAAAATGAAACATTGATTTTTACATTTTTTATTACTTGCTGAACGCTAGACATACAATCAAATAAAAATAGAATAATTTGCGTATAATATTGCAAAAGTAGCAATTTATTATATTTGTCAATAAGTACGTTCAGCTAGTATCTATGTGATTTTACTTTTTATTTAATTAAAACAACAGTAGCAATTAAATTAACCCCAAAATTGACAAGTGTCAACGTGGTAGAGTTTTTATACGGGTTTATCGGTCCAAAACAATACCCAATTGAGGAGCAAGCTTTCAACTGCAGCTGTCTCATTTTACCCCCAACCACCTTCCAATCCGTTCGAAACTCCCCCCGTGAAGATTCGTGTACGCCATAACAGTTCCATTAATGCATAAAATTAAAGTTAAAATCGGATAGATTAGTGACAAGGCAATTCAAAGTGCAAACGGCAGCCTTTTTAATAATTTTATCATGGCAAAACCACTGCAAGTTCCGGAAACGGCTCCCATCACCAGAAAAACAAGCATTGGTAGCTCCACAATTTCATTTCCAATTCGCATAAGAATTTCAATCTTTCTAAATAGATTTAAAACTAGCAGGAATGCCTTTCCCGGGGAATATTTTAAATTCCTGGATAATTTTATAACCGTGTCCCCGAATAAAGTTACGATTAACAACCCAAAAATACAGACGGTGGCTGTGTACGTTGAAATTATGAAAAGAACTCCTGCAATTAAACTCAAATAGGTTTTAAAATTTAAAAATAATTTAAACCAGAAAAGGAAATCTTTTCTTCTAAATCAAACGCAATTAATTGGATAGGATCCAGTTTAAAATATTAAACTAGCGTGGTGAAAAATATCCCAAAAACGAGAATAGTTCCGAATGAAGCGGAAATCACTAAATACTCTACAATTTTGCCCTTTAGAGTGTTCCTTGGGAAAGTTGCCTTAGTGGGAAATGAAGCCAAAGTAAATTTTTCTGTTTTAAAAACCTGTGGAACCACATAAGCCATCCCTTCCTGGTACACCTCCAGGCATTGAAAAATGCTCCGAGCTAGGATTACAACCGCTAAGACGCTCACGTACAGGATGAGAATTTCAACCTCTTTGTTGAATGTCGCTTCATTATTGAGATTTACCTTCCATACCCTCCAAAAGCAAAATAATATAACGAAAGTTAACGTTTCTCGCATGAGATTCCATAAAGAAAGGGATGCCCTCGCCTTAGTTAGCCTTAAGGACTCTTCTCTGTTCCCTCCAAAGTGTATGTTGGGCAAGCTCTTTGTTCTCGTATCCATTTTCAATCAGTTTAAAAACTTTAACGGAAATGAAATTAGTTTTTGAAGAAGTAGACAAGTTAATACGCAAGATTTTAAATTTTATCCGGGTTCAGAGGAGGGTTTGGAGAATATTTTAACCGTTTACCTAATCAGTCATTCATTGGTTAAGGCTCTATCAGACGAAGGGATTATCAAAAAATCATGCAAAAATACACGTTAGGAAGTTTTATATTTAGCAGAAAAATGGAATGGAGTTTTTCATAAATGCACAAATTTATAGGATTTTCTTTACGGTTACGCGAGAATAGAAAACGCAATTGCAGCGGTCCAGTTGGCACGTAAAAGAAAAGAGTCTCTTCAACCCTCTTTAAATATACTCTCGCATTCAGGACAATTAGTTCATTCTCCTTGTGTACTACTTTGGACAAAATGGTCGCTTCAAATTGCCCCGTTTTTTGATAACTGATCGTTATCTCATTAAACTTAGCCATTAAGATTACCAGGATCAAGATTACCAGGATTAGCCATCAAGATTACCTGGTAATCTTGATGGCTAAGGTTTAAAATAAATCTGCACAAAAAGGATTTTTATGATATTGCAAAATGTGAGCTCAAATACAATGCACAAATATGAAATTCCATACTTTAGTCTTTGATTTTTATTTGGTTTACAAAACGAGCTGAAATAAAATTCTAAAAAGATATTAGGTCAAATAAGTAATAAAAATCGGGATAGGACAAGAAACATGTTTACAATTATTAATTTTTATCATTCATTTAAAAAAATAATAATACAAGTGGTTAAATATTAATTAAAAACTGTTAAATAAAGATGATAAATCAAGAATTATCTAACCTGCTATAAAGAAAAAACAAAAGAGTTGTACTAGTAAGTAATGCTTTTCTTTATGGCTTCATATTTCTCTTTCAAAGGGTTATACAGGGCATAAGAAAGCTTGTTTGTCATGCAGTTCGCATAAAGTTTTTCATTCTCGAATAAAAACAGATATCCCAATAAGTCGCGCAAGCAATGGATCATTATATTACTGTAGACACATTGGTAGTCATCCCAAGGAGGACGGGTTGGATCTTGAAGTTCACTTTTATCAAATCCAACCGGATCAACGCATCCATTCACTTCCAAAATGGCTCTTACTGTAAAAAATCATTTAACGTATATTCGTATACAACTTTGTTAAAAAAATAGTATAAAATACGCCTACCTGCAATGAATTGGCACGATTGTCTCGCGAGTTCAGGGTGTTGTATTCCGCTGTCGGAATCGTGATGAAATAAAGGCACCCAAACATCAACATCAATTTGATTCCAAGGGAAAAAACGTACCTAAATGATGGTGCAAATGCACATCCCAAAGCAGATGTATCAAAATATTCTGGGTCCGACCAGACAACGAAAATTAATTAGTTTAAATTCAATTTTAATTTTATGCGGTAATATCTTACTAAAATGCCAAGGTCGGACAAAACACAGTCGTAGAAACACTGTAAAACAAGTTTTTAAATTATTTTAATTCACAAAGTTTAAATAAATAAATTTTGTATAAAATACTTTTGACTTACGTTGTCGTCGTGATCAAAATATCTACTGTAGTCGTACGTGTATAGAATTTTTTTATAGTGCTCTGTGTTGTTATATTTGTAATGTAGAGCCCAATCTGAGCTAACGTTTTGGAAGGCACCCCAAGTCCAATCCCTGGTTTTAACTGTGCACGAATCGGAAGCATTCTTCACATTATCCAAAACCCATCGTGAATGACCATGATCCTTGTGAGCTTCTTCAACGGCCTCTGACTGCATGGAAATTCCTTCCCTGTAGAGTGTAAAGAGCAAAACGAGTATTAGAACTGTTTTTGTGTCCATTTTTTGACTGCCCTTTTTAAACACTTGTTAAATCAAGTTAAAATATATTTTAGGATTTTTAAAATCAAAAAGTTTCGAAAGGGGAAATTTTCAAGGAGAAAAACTTTGTCAGGACTGTTCTCAAACAAATGTTTGAATGATATTCAGCCTTCAACGACGAACTAAAACTTTTGGATATTTTTTATTTCTGAGAAAAGCTTCCAATGAATTGGAGCTTTGTGATTGGCTAAGGGTTTCTATACGTAGAGAAACGCAAATATATGGTAACCGGCGTTTTTTCACCGGTGACAGTATTCCACAATGGAGGGTTTTCTTACTCGGTGGATCCCTACCACAGGAGATTTTGCACCCTTGGCAGTTTTCTACCTCGCGTTCTTCCACTCAGGTTTGACCTGATTTTTGAGTTCATGGGTAGTAAATAATTATATATTTTTAAATTAATTTCGTCAAAACTAGTAACATAAAAATTCCCTTAAAAGAGTCCCCGTTTTCCAATCTGAGAGTTTGTGTTTGATTAAAAAGGTAACCAGAAACAACCCTTGTTTTTGTTATGTATTTAAATTAAGAAGCATAATTGAAATTGCAAATATTTCATTAAAGCAAGTGAAATTTGGTAGTTTCCGGGATTCTTTGAAAATTTGTATTATTACCCTTTATATTTTAGAAAAATAAGGATTTCAGGAACGTATAAATGTGTGTAGAGTAATGTCTTACATTATACACAAAGGCAAAAAGACCCATTGTACAAGATGTCTAGGAGAAACCCTTCGTACCAAAAATCCACTATTTGGAGTACATCTGCCACTTCGCTCTCTGGCAACTCTCTGCAATGCATTTTTAAGTAAAGTTGGAAGGTCGCCACTGGTAGAAAATTGCCCAGAATTTGAACCAACCTACCTCAAAATCCCTTTGGGTGGAATACTGCCAAAGGTGGAAAACTGCCAAGGGTGAAAAACCGCCTATGGTTGAAATGCGCCTGGATTTCGAATAAGAAAACAAACAAATGAACACGTGTTCCGTTTTTACAAGCTATTCCATTCAATGTAGGTTATTACTGCCATGTCCCTATAGCCGTTTCCTAGAATTTCTTATTCCATTTCTCAAAGTAAGGATGTAAGCGCATACGAAACGGTTTTAATTTTTCTTCTTCTTTTACTTGAGCTTAAAACGCATTTTGCTCTGTTTTAATTTCTGCTACAGGAATTTGTTTAATAAAGCAGCAAAATCAAAAATGAAAACTTTGGTGTACCTATTTTTACTAATTTTCTTCCACCATGCCTATTCTCAACAAGTTGACTTTGTCATCCCAGAAAACTTCACAACTCATTTCGATCCTCTTCTTGGTTACATACTTCCGAAGCCATTTATTTTCGCCGACATAGAAGAAGTCTACATGATCCACTACCAAGTTCTTAAAAAAGTGGATAATTTCATTGAAAGTCTAAAGAAATCTTTTTCCCAGGCTTCAAAAACTGCCGGAGACTTTGCCCGAGCATTACTCGGCCTGGCTAGGAACAAAGACACGGATAAAATCCATTACCAAGGAATATACCGTCAGCTCCGGTATTTTAATATCAGAGCACTTGATGATAAAGACTCCTACGTAATCAAAGGGGAAGTTCAAAGAAGGGACAGAACATATGCGAATGCCAGACACATTCAAGAAAAAATCCAGGAGTTGGAATATCTACAAAGTTTATGTGGAGAATTTGTCATTCAATATTCGTCAATATGGCTGGACCCCGAATTTGATTTTTATGCAAATCATAAAAAAATGACAGATGCAATTCTTACCAATCTTACCGTGAAAGAACTGCATATTTTCAACCCAGATTTGAACGTTGCAGAGATCTGTGTTGGAAACAATCCCAGGTCGAAAAAAGCCTTGGAAAATTTAAAATACGTGGAAAGCTCAAACTACATGCTGTACATGTCCGCCCTTTACATCTACTTTGAGAAAATCGTCTACGCTTTGGATTTCAGCAGCGAAGGGATGTTCAACGGGCAACAGTCAGGACCTCCAGGGTCACAGCTGGGAACGCTGGAGCTAATGATTTCAGAAGTTGAATATTATGGATGGCATCTTAACGAGTCCATAAAGGAAATTTTGGAAAAGTATCAAAATCCCCAGTTGAGTTCTAAAGAGAGAGCGTTCTACAACAGGGCTTACAATGCTTTTGTTGATACTCAAAAGGAAAATAACAACGAGCTGCAGATGCTCTATGGAAAGGACACTTTTTCGCTTTATTTTGATGAGGAGTTAATGCAGTGGAGAAGGGATGCTGTGCAGGATATGAAAGATATTATTCTGGATATTGGGAGAAGATATTTAAAATACTATGATGACGTTTTGGAGCATGATCCGCCTAGATTTATACAAGAATTTGCTGCAAATGATTCTTACAAAGTTTATTACCACGCCATTAGGGATGTCTATGAGAAATATTTGTGTTTTGGGGAGAAAAGTGAATTTAATTTCACTGTTGATAACGGTAAGTCTAATTTTAAGAATAATTTAAACATTTTTAGACTGTCTGTCGGTCTGTTTCCGCAATATTTTAGAAAACGCTTAAACAAACAAATTGGAAACGAGTATTTTTGTTGCAATCTTCGCGCAAGTGATTAAGCAGACTTTTATTTTTTTGTAGTTGAATACACCGTGGGCCAGTTTTACAGCAAATCCGCCGGCTGGGGGCAATTACAACAAATCCAACCCAATTCATAATTTATACCTGGCCTGGTATAAACTCCAAAGGTTTAGCTCAAAACTTCGTTGCTTTTTAAACGACTCGTACTGGCAGTTTAATCGGGACGCTGCAGCAGTAAACTCCCAGCAACCGCTTACAAGGCTGTTTGGAGGGATCTCAAAAACTCTTTTTGAGCCGTGCTGTGAGTATTTTGTAACGAGTTAACTGATTTTTCAGTATTTAACGCTGTAACGTTAAAAAAATTGGATTTTATTTTTTAGCTTGGCTGAGTGACACGGACCTGGTTGGAACTTGCACTGCGGAAAACCACGAAATATGCAGGCCAATGATTAGCTCACCGGAAATTATGGAAAGAATTGACAAGACAAGTGAAAGAACCTTTTTCAAACCGGACTCTGTTTTTAACCAATTCTATCACGCGAATGGAACCCTAGAATGTTTGGAAATTGACGCGCATAGTGTTCCCCTGAATCTCTGCCGTTGTGGATTCAGGATGGACTGTGGGACGGACCTGGGACGGAACTTGACTTGTGTTTTGGAGCCGAATGATAATTTCAGGAAGCAATGCAGAGGTAGCATTGGCTACCCCTGCAAGTCACATCCGTTGGCTCCGAAGAGACATCATGAGAGCTGTGTTACTGGCTATTGCGACATGGAAGAAGATTCTTGTGAAAAGGATCCCGTTAGGTATCCCCTTGTTTATAGTGGACAACATAGACCCGGTGAATTTTAAAAGTTTATTTTAATTTTGATAATTTTAATTAGTAATTACATTTAATTATTGTCCTGACAATTTTTATTTAACGTTTAAAAAATTATTTAAATGTTCTGGTTTAACTTTAAAGTTAATAAAATCTTTGTTAATAAATAATTGTTTGAATGACTACGGCTAGTTTCAACAATTTACTCCAAGTCTAACCTACCTTTACTTTCTCAACCGTGCAATTCTACATTTAACTTTGAAATGTAATGTTTTTCCCGCAAACCAAATGATTTTCCCCGTTTCCATCAGAAATCTAAAAGAAGCTAAAACTATTCCAAATCCCCAAAGCCTAAACAACATTGAAATATTTCCTTTCATTGTGGGACTTTTGGGGTAGTAATCATCTTCCTCGTCTTGCTCAGGTTTCTCTTGAGAATACTTGCTCTTCCTAGCCCTAACCTTTGTAAGATGTTTAAGGACAATTTCACTCCACCAGTTTATAATCCCTGAGGTTGTCACCGTTTGAAGCCTTTTGATTAGGGAACTACAAGGGAACCACCCTCCAAATAAAATAAGAGTTTGAGCACTAATCTGCAGCTTTTTCCCCATATAAACATGCTGCTCTCGATGTGAACTCCGCCGATTTAGTTTGGCTTTCAGTATAGAAGCCAATTCATAAGCTTCCAGTTCATTTGTAATTAAAGCGGTTTGATTACACGTACTTAAAAACTCCAAACCTGTTGTTTTTTCTTCTTCAGAAATCACTTTGAAAAACTCTGCTTTTTCCTTTTGCATAGAAAGCAAAGCCAATTTTGTCCAATTTGTTATGGGAAAAGAATAGCTGTGATTATATAGAAATGGAAAAATTGGGGAGATATTTAAATAATAGGTTGTCAACTTATCCATATATCTTCCAATGATGGAATCCCTCTTTATTGCAAAACGGTCACTGCCGTTGGCGTCATAAAATTTTAAAAGAGCCCTTGGCGTCATTTGTTCGATACATGAGTCACATGCGTTTGTGTAAATTTGACAATGTGTTCTTGGAATTAAATCATCAAGTAGACATTTAAACATCGAACTACCTTCCATTCGTCCGTCGTCGTTGTAAGTTATTGGAAACACCCTCACAAGGATTACACTCTTTGAAAATATTTTAAACGAATTGTTTAATAACTCTTGGAATTCTGTGTAGGGCTTTGGAAAATAACCGGACACAAGTTTGTAAACATTGTCGTTTTTATACGCGTTGCTCAATATAATTCCAGCCAGGAGAATCCCACTTGCCACCAGCTTAAAGTGGCGAAGTTTTAAAACCGAATGTGCAAAAGGATCCCCTTGTTCGACTAAAATTTTATAACTGGCCAGAAAACAAGCTTTAATCAATTCTTTAAACTTTTTTGACCCTATCTCTTGGTCGTTTTGATATGAATACATCACAAAATAATTAAGCGGGAGGAAAAAAAGAAATACGAAGATTCCTAGCCATGTACGCCTATGGTAAACATTTATTAATACTTTCCAACTCAATTTGACAAGTTTCGGTTTTCCACAACTTACAAAACGAAGAGCTTTGTCCTGTTACGTGGAGGGTACCTCTCTTGACCCCACGCATAGGTCAGGTCGAATTATGATTGATAATTATTGGCAACGGATAAACGCGGATTCTGATGGAGAGGTTTC
>JAANSO010002810.1:0-12693 GCA_036507315.1 Lepidocyrtus fimetarius | reverse complement strand
GAATTGTGTAATGTGTAGGTTTAAGGATTATTTCACTACTATTTACCATGAAAGTGTCAAATGATAAGAAGGAAACGTTTTGATTTCCCTTCTAAAAACATACTTTTACTCCGGGCTTCCCTTAAAATTGTAAAAAAATGTTAGATCTCTAAAAGAAGGTAATAAAAATAGCTACATTTTCACTTTCAGACTTCCGTCATGAAAAGTTAGCTTATTTCAAGTAAATTGGATGTTTATGAAAGGAGTGGTGTTGGTGGCGGAGCTGTGTTGTTGCTGAAAAGGAAAAAATGAAGGCTCTACAAGAAAAAAGATGAATGAAATAAGAAGGGAGTGAATGAATAGAAAGAGAGTGCTGTGAAATGATGGATGAATTGTGCTGAATAAGCAACAAGCTTTTCCTAGCTTCCCCCAACTATTTTTCTTTCTTAGTTTTTTACTTTATTCAAAATATGTTGTATACTTTTAAACTATAAGATACTGGGATTTTTAACACTTAACAAACTTTCTCACTAATGACATTTTGACCTTATCTTGATTACCAAAAAAAGGTTCTTTCAAGTTGAAAGATTATTGAAAAAATAATAAATATTTATTTATCAAATAGAATTCTTTGCTATTTATATCCGAAATTGCTATATATTCCCAGGTTTATCATTTCCTGTAGATCTTAATCTATGTCATTCCAAACTAGTGAATCTTTAAAGTTCAATTTTTACCCCTACGCAGTTTACAAGGATGACACTCAAAAGATACTCTAAATCCATTTTGTACAAGATTCCAATGTTTGTTCAAATAAAATTCACTCAATACCATCTTTTTTGATGATATCTTTTCGTTTTTCTCTTATGTCAAATGCAAATGTGCGTATCCCTTTCCTTCCATCTCCTCAAATCTTATGTCTTTTAGGTTGAAAGGCTAAAAGAACCTCCTTTTTCGAGTTTATAATAACTTTTTAGTTTTTTCACATATTTCCCCTTTCCCCTCCAGGAACTGGGACTATTTAAAAAAGACTCTACTATAGAGAATGCTAAACGTTGCTGCCTTTGGTTTGCATATAACAATTTAGACGCAAGGTCCCTAGAAATGTGAACGTGTGCACTCGCTCCCCCTTCCCAGTTGCAGCGTAGATTGGACGGAAATTGCAATTAACCACAAAGGAAATGAAAGCTAGATGAGTTGTTGGTTGGCTTGTTTTTGTTAGTCTCTTCGCTTCCAACTCTCGAGTAAATGGAGAAAACCAATGTAAACCACGGAAAAGTAAACATGTGGAACATGAAACGATGTATTTTGAGCGAGATAAAGAAGACAAAGTAAATGAAATAATGAAAATTTGTTGGGTTTAGTGAATCTTCTTTCTTTAATAGACTTGTTTCTCTAAATTCAGTTTACATACACGTGAGAGAATTAATTGAACACGATTACATATCCTTTGAGAATTGTGAATGAAACTTGTTCAATAATGCAATTATTCAATACAAAGAGCCTGTGTGGCTTATCGCTGAATAATGTATCCGAATAGCTTGAAATCATGCTTGAGGAGAGGATATCAAACTTGCATATTAACAGAACACTAGTAATGTTTTTAAAGGTTCTGAAAATTTTATATCTTAGAAATAAGTGAAAATATTACCCGAATTTTTCAGTTTCTATTCATAAAGTTTGGTTTATATTTGCACTATGAGTGTCCTACTTGACACAATGACATACAAACATATCTTTAAGATATCAATTCAAAAAACTATTTGTCTTTGCAAATTGGATAACTAACGATAAGAATAATAATGCTTTCAATTTACCCCAGAGGAAAAGAAATAGTTACAGTGTTTTTCTACAGAACTCTGTGCGATTAGTAGAGATTAACTAGCTTTAAAAAGAAAGTATGTTGGAGGTACCTAAAAATAAAAGGAATTAGAAAATGAAAAGTTTCCACATTTTCTACCCGGTGAACTTCAATAGGAAAGGGAGTGAATAAAATGCTGCCAACTGCTGTACTCTGAAGGGTTTTGAAGGAAGGGAAGGATTGCTATTAAATCGGTTTAAGCATATCCAAGTCGGTTTTTTATCCTTATTCCGGTGTTGAAATGAGTGCTTCATCGCTTCCTTAGCCTTATATCCATTGCCATTGCTTTTTTTAGTAAAATGTTTTAAGTATAATAATGACGCTAATGTAAATATTATTTTTGGTTGGATGAATTACAGGAAACAGAAACGACGAGGAAGTTCCTTTCTCGCATCCACATCTCATCTCCCTCTTCACAAGTAAAACAAAAAAGAGCCCTTTCTTCGCCGCATTTCAATCTCCTGAATGTATTCTTTTCCCAGGGATCTACTACTTTTGTGTCGTAGCCTAAGAGCCCCTCGTTGTAGCAGTCAGACCAGTGCCAAAATATAATTTAAAGAATGGCTGAAGAGATAATGTTAATGTGGAACAGCTTCAAAGAAGAAGAAGACGAGCAACGGTGTAAGAGCACTGCTAATGCTGTTAGCACCAGTAGCAGCGACTGCCATTACCACCACCGCCAGAGTAATAATCATCATCATCTTCATCAGTGCCACCAGAGACGTGTTCTCCCACGTTCAACACCATCATCATCACAACCTCCTCAAGCAACAAAAGCGATAATGCCTCCCCATGAGCAACTTCCTACGGAAATTGAGGGATCAGTTTATTCCCCTAAAGCTGCTGATCCTCTCCAAATTTTATTTAATCGATGCATGAGCTATCATCCAAGTTCCTATGAGGAAGAAGGGTCTGAAACAAGTGCTGCTAAGAGCATCACGATCAGGTCCACTTCACTAACTCCTTCCTCCCCATCTCCGCTTCAATGTTCCTTTGACCACTCGTCCAAAACCAAAAATGGCAGAGATAACGACAATGTAATGAATACGGCTTCTCCAGAAGAAGCAAATTGTTCACAATCCAACAGATTATTATTTTGCCGACAGAGGGGGAGAAATCATTCTCTTTCAGCTTGGAAATGTACTGGGAGACGAGAATTTGAACACTTTTTAAGGAGAAAGACAAAAAGACTGAGCTTAACGTTGAGAAGACCTGTCATGATGTTTTCAAAAATGAGTATTTGGCTGCTAACATTTCATATCATGTGGATGATGCTATCTAGCTCAACACTTTTCGCGGCTGCTTCATCAGAGTCTTCGTTTCGAGGACCTCAACATTTTCGACGCACTCCGGACAATCAAACGGCTACAGTTGGTGACAGGGTTACGTTGGCATGCAGTGTCGAGAACAAGGCTGGTGTCCTTCAATGGACCAGAGATGGATTTGGTACGTACGCATATTAAAGTCTTTTATGCACTGCTGTATGCAGTGTGCAGACACAAGGAAAATTTATATGACGTTGCTACTTTGATTTTTACAGGCCTAGGGACTGACAGGTTTCTGGAGGGATATGATAGATATTCAATGAAAATTTCAGAAGATGAAGGAGACTTCACTTTAGAAATTTATCCGGTCACTTTAGAGGATGACGCTATATTCCAGGTTAGAAATTGGAAAGAGTTCTAAAATATCTTCTTGTTAGTGAGATAAATGAGAAACGGCGTTTATTAATTCAAAATCTTTAAATTTTTTATATCAGTGCCAAGTGGGACCTGGTGGGGAAGGACATCGGGAACTGCGCTCAGCTAATGCCAAGCTCACGGTAGAGGTGCCCTACGTCACAGCCAGAGATTATTCATGGAGGGTTACTTCAGACGACTGAGGATAAGGAAGTTCAGTTGGAATGTATTTCTCGAGGAGGAAAGCCAGCAGCAGAGGTAATTCAGCCATCATTTCGATCTATTCTCAATAATTAATAGCGCTTGCATATATAACGAAATTGGAACAGTTTGTAACCAGCCCACTCTTTTTCCGAATGTAAATAACTTAGATCACTTGGATCGATGGAAATGGTCATGAGATCAAGTCTGGTGTAGAATCAATCAAGGAGCCGCTTGACGATGGAAAACGGTTTAATACTCGTTCAATCCTTAAGTTTAGACCTACAAAGGAGCATCATAACAAAACGTTCACTTGCCAAGCTCATAATCGACCTGCCAAAGAGGTCATGAGCAGCCATATTCGACTTGAAGTGAAATATGCTCCTAAAGTCACCGTCAAAATCCAGAAGACAGTTATCAGAGAGAATGACCAAGTTCGGATTACATGTCAAGCAGAAGCCAATCCACCAAAGATTACTTACCGATGGTTTCTCGATGATAAAGTTTTGGCTGGAGATCATACCCATGTTCTTGTCTTAGAAAATGTCACTAGAAAACATCATGATTCTATCGTCAAGTGTGAAGTTCAAAATGCTGTTGGAAGAAGCCAAGAAAGCGAGACGCTTTCTGTTATTTGTAAGTTTGCAATAAATCCTTTTCAGTGACTCACCATCATCAATTCAATTTTATATTAAAACGTACATGTACTATCCGATTTATAACAATAGATGGTCCAGTATTTCGACATAGACCGAGAGATGTTCAAGCTGATTTAGGTACTTCCGTAACATTAAACTGTGACGTTGACGGTAATCCACCTCCAATCATTGTATGGATCTATGAACCAACAAGAGCGGTACGTTGAATTCTAGTACATGCATTTATATCGTATTTTATACACTCTATAAAAAGAGCAAGATTTATTATTATTAATATTCGACGGGGTTTATGCTCACAGGTTGTACACGACAAAGCCAATTACACAACGACACTAACTCAAGACACTCAGGGTAAATATGTTTGCCAAGCGCACGTTAATGGATTTCCAACGATATCTGCTGNACACTCAGGGTAAATATGTTTGCCAAGCGCACGTTAATGGATTTCCAACGATATCTGCTGAAGCATCAATTCACCTAAAAGGACCTCCAAGTATTATTAGCCCTCGTGTTCAGTTTGGGGTGGAAGGAGACACCGTGCGACTGGAATGCTTAGCAGAATCTGTTCCGCTACCCGAAAAAGTTACATGGACACATTTTGGTCGAGAAATTGATCATCGTAAGTTTCAATCTGTGCAATAATGCTAAACAATATTGGGTAGCCTGCGTGATGGAACAGTAGTAGTGAACCAAATCACCATTGTATTATATTTTTGTTTGTCATTTTTTAGACGATTCCGACTATTCAGTCCTGGAAGATTCTTTACCAACTGGAAAGCGTAGTGTTCTTGTCATACGGTCCTCGCAAGAAAAAGACTTTGGTCCATACAATTGCACCGTAACCAACTCTTATGGAAGTCACATAATGGAGCTATACCTAATGAAGCAGAGTAAGTTTTTTTATAAAAAAGTGTTTCTGAAAGCATTTATTTGTTTTACCTTGTTTTTCAAATTCTCTGAACATAAAAGCTTGTTAGATAAAAATTTAATTTAATAACTTTCCTTTTCCTTTGCCCCTTTCATTCTTAACATACTAACATTTGTAACTAAAACCAATTAAGAAACTGGAGACTATGAAAAATTAATATGGAAGGTGCCCTGTTTTATTTTGCAGAAAGTGGACAACTTGTAATTATCCTGACATGTGTGATTGGAGGTGTTGTTGTAATTGTAGCGTTGACCATGATTACTCTTTTATGCCAAAAGAAAACCAAAAAGCCAGTGTGTAAGTGAAAAATACTTTGTACCCTAACTCTCTATTTGAGTTAAAATGCAAAATGACATTTGTTAATAACCAAAATAATATTTTCTGGTTTGATGCAGTAATGGAAATCGACGGGGTTGAGAAACAAACTAAACAGTCTGATCGATCCTCAAATGATTCCGATCTGAAAGTGGAAATTCGAACCGCATCATCCTTATCTAACATTCCCGAGCATGATTCGGAACATTGGGATGAAGGATCTGATGCTATGAAAAACGAGTCAATTTACAGATATTCGGATTATATTGACCCTGTCTTCCCTCCAAAACACGTAAGATTTTAAAATATGGTGGAACTCAATCAGTGGAAATAAGTGAACCTCATTCATTTGATAACTTGTTAATTTTAGGATGGACATAATAATAACGGATATGTGCCATATGTGGACTACACTCGGGACTACAATCCTCCTTTAACAAGAAACTCGATTTACAATGGACAAGCTAATGGAATGCAAAGTCCTCCTCAATATCTAAATAACGTGGATCCTCGATATTCTGCTACTTATGGAAATCCTTACCTCAGAACGTCCAATACTTCTCTTCCACCCCCTCATTCTGGAAGCGTTATGGGTAATCATTCGCCTAATAGTGGCTCTCACCCTCTTACTCATTCTGTCGTTTCTCCCACTGGAAATCATCACAACCATCTTGGTCATCATCATGGTTCACTTCCACATCATAATCATACGAATCATCATATCCCAACTAGCAGCAACCATATCACGCATAATCATATCGTTACACCAACCAGTACAGCTTCATTGAATGGAGGTGGTGGAAGTGGAAGCGGATCCCCCCTCATCCCAGGGTCGACGTCTCCCCTCTCTCATAGTCATCAAGGGAATACGTTAAGTAATAATTCGACTAATCCCTATGGAATGAGAAATGGGGTGATACCTCAGGTTTCTCGAGCTCCAAGTACCCCATCACCCCAGTACATTGTTCCTTCGCAACCACAGCTCAAGCCAGGAACATTGGCCACACATGTGTAGTACTTTTACTAAACTTTTAGAAATAGGAAATCTGATGTGCAAAAAGAAGGAGAGGAAACACGTTTTTAAAATGCAGTATCTCGTCATCCAGAAATGGAATCGCCAATTACTTAGATAATAGAATTACAGTTTCACCTACGATAAAACATGTTTACGATTAGTAGCATGTTCAAAATCTATAAAATGCTCGTCATTACTTGCATTTAAACAAAGTCAATTTCATTCTTAATGGAAATACAAATCAGTATGAATTATACAATTTGTCAAAATCACGATTATAGTTCAAGCAAACCGGAGCAAAAATGCAACTATATATATTTATTTATTTTGCAAATAATTAATTACTATTGTAGACAGCGAATAGATTGTCAGGAAATTAATGTAAATATCAGAATGTAAATGGGGGAACTGGAGAAGAAAGTATTTAAGTACCTTTATTCACCTTCTTCGAAGGTAGGCTAATATGAAATAGTGTTTATATAATACTAACTTTTAGAAGACTAATGATAAGGCAAAGAGATTTTTGAAACGGGGATTATAATTAGACCTTTAAAATGTGCTTCATAAACCAAATGATTATTTAATTTGTTGTAAATATTTATATGTCAACATTAATTAGGCTATACACGAATATTTTATGCTATATTTCGAAAGTCGGTTCTTCTTACATTTTTTAATAGATAAGTTTTTTTTGCTTGTTTCTCTGTCTTTTAGTTACAATTTCTGCGCATGTCTTGTTAAACATTTTAACTAGGTTAGTTTAATGGTGTATTTTTTATCAGTTCCATATTCATTGATGAACAAAGTTCCTTCATTTTTTATTCTAAATGAAACCAGTTTTTACGCATCAGCTTTCCTTCCAATTAAAATTTCGTTATAGATAGAGAATAGAATAATCGAGTCTAACTGCTCCACAGGGAACATTATTATGACTTGAGAGTAGTTAAAAAGTAGTATGACAAAAATATTCATAAAGTAGTGTTTAACTTTTGTAAGTACTTTTAAATACCTGTAATTTGTATATCGTTTACTTGAACGAAATATTTAAAGTATTAATTAAGAACAAACTTGCCCTAATTTTATGTCAGTGTATTGCAAGTTTTGCAAAAAAAATCATAACATATTTTGTTGTAATCCTTTTATCTATAATACTTTTTAAAACTTGTACTACTAAATAAAAAAATTTTTACGTTTAGTTGAATCTATTAAATGAGTATTTAATCATACCTGTGTAGGAAGTAGTTTTTGAAGTGAGTAGTTGGATATAGTTCGCTAATAAGATTTTTCGTAAATTCTCTTAAATTTTTACTGTATGTATAAGGGTTCCAACAACACTTGTAAATATTATTTAATCTAAAAAATGTGTAGAGTAAATGTAAAGACAGAAAATGAAATTGTGTCAAGATTTAAATAGCTTTACTATTTACTAATTAAGTGTTTACTACATTATGCATGTATAAAATTAACGTGTAGGTTAAACATATCGATATGTGTAGGTTAAGTTAATGTAATGACAGATGTATCTTCTATCAGTCACTGTGTAAAATTAGATAGATGCATTGCCGTACTTGTATTTTTATTGTTAGCCATTAAGATGATTGAATAAATAAAGTTTCAATTATGATTTAAAAAACCGCAAGTTGTTTGATTTTATTAGGTAGTATGTATAAGTTAAAAGGAAAATCGGGTGCTGAATACTACAAGATCAAGATTTAATATACACACATTCATAATTCTAATTTAAAAATTCACTTTTATAAGAATACACTTTTTGTCAAAAATTGGAATTTTTATCTTCACGCGTTTAAACAAAAATCTTACGACGAATCACTTATTTGAATTCCTATTTTGCTAAATTTTCGTTCACAGAAAGCTTTCAACCTTTGTCCGTCCCTAGTAAAACAAAATGAAAGTTCAATTAAGTATTATTCGGCAATGCAATGGTTAATCGATATCATATTATCATTAGTGTTAGTACTACTACTTACTCGAATATTCTAGTATTTGGTGCATTATAAAGTTCACAGTTGCTAAATACGAGAAGAAGGTCCGAAATAAATTCCTCGTTGCAAGTATAAACCATAGAGTTCAATTTGTATTTGATGGTCCCAAGATCCATCGGATTCTTTACAATGTCAAAGTAATCAGGGGCCTGCAAGTAAGAAAAAGTTTTAGATCATGTATACATAATTCTCTAACAATTTAATTACTGAAAGCGGGCTCAGAGGTAGTGACGAGTTGTTAATCATATTCTTTCAGAAGCGGACAGAAGGTATGCATCATAGCCCTTACAAAGAAGTAAATAGTTTTGGTATCACTTACATCATTTCTAGTTACTGGTTTCAAAAAGGCCCATGCATCGTTTTGCTTCATGACCTCTGACAACACCTTATCCAAAATAACATTGTCAAGTTCCCCGTTATTTCGAACGCGGTTGTTTGTATTCATTCTTTGCAATCTAGTCCTCTTCGTTCCTCGTTCAGAACCTTCATATCCATCGTCATGATCCCTTCTCCTGCTTCCATATCCGAATGATGTTGAGTCATTTGAATTATCGCTGCTCTCGTTTTCTTTTGAATCGCTTCGTAGTCTCTTTGCAGCTTGTGCTATCTTCTGCACAGCTTGTGATGCACACTTTCGTCTGCTACCCCGCGAGCTCACATGATGACGCTCTTCTTCACTATCAACGTAGTCATCATCGTCTTCATATGAACGCTTGGCTTTGCTTGTAGTTGCAGCAGCGCTTCGCTGCTTGCCAAAATGAACTTTTACAACTTCTGATTCATCACTTGATTTTTCACTATCCTCGTCCTCTGTAGTTGCGCCGTCCTCATCACTGTCAACCCCATTTCGACTGCCTGACACAACACTGTCAGACTCAGACTCAAAGTCACTCTCCTGCTTCCTTCGGCTCGTAGTAGGTCTAGTACGTTTCTTTTTCTTCTGCTGGGAAGGGTTTGGTTTGCCCGTTTTGCAATCGTGGCAAAGCCAGGAACCTCTTGGGGTTCTATTGAGTGGAGGATTCATACAGAGAGGATGGTATGCAGTTGTGCACCAATCACACACTGCCAATTCGCCTCCAAAATTGCATACGGAACAAACTTCTTCGTCTGCATCGGCAGGATTCTCATTTGACCGTCTTCCACCACCTCGTCTTCCAGAACGTCCACCATCGTCATCATCTTCTTCACTGTCCTCTCTATCCAGCTCATCCAGAATATCATCTTCATCAACAAGACGACGCTTTTTAACACGAGTTCTGGGTTCAGGTTCTGGGGGTTTGCATTCATAGCAAAACTTCATCTTCTTCTTCACTGTCCTCTCTATCCAGCTCATCCAGAATATCATCTTCATCAACAAGACGACGCTTTTTAACACGAGTTCTGGGTTCAGGTTCTGGGGGTTTGCATTCATAGCAAAACCAATCGCCTTTGGGGATATTTTCGATAGGAGGTTTTAAACACGTTGCGTGATGTCCCTTATTACAGCCGTCACAAAGGAGCATAGTCTCTGGATTACCCTTACGTCGACATATTCGACAACGGGCATTTAATACTGATCTGGACCATTCTACACTGTTATCCAATGTCGTTATATGTACAAAAAGCTGTGCAAAGTTACTACAAGACATCAGTGACAGTTCCCATCTTTCTAATGCTGTTGGGGCTGGCAATTTAAGGTTGGTTGGCAATACACCTTCGCCAGACTTTTTCTTTTTATTGGTATCCTTGTCATCCTCTCCAAGCGGACGCTTCAAAAACTTTGGTTCCAAACCCTGACGAATTTGTAAGATAGCACATGCGAGATCTTTTACTACCGGACTCACCGGTGCAGTTTCATCTTTATTTGTATCTGATGAGGTTGAAGTATGCGTCGATGCTTTCTCATTCTTTTCATCTGTTTCAGCCGCTGCAGATCCGTTAAGAATATTCTTCCTTTTAGAAACATTGAGAGTTTTGCCATTGGCCCACGTTAACTTGGTCGTTTGTGGATCGTACCCGCGATCTTCAAGAGCCTTTCGCCAAACCCCACGGTCATCTACTTTAATGAAGCCTAATGCTCCCAAATATATTTTCTCTTCTGCTTCTAAAATAAGATCCCTAAGCTGTAGCTCTAATATTAGATCTATACTGGTTCCTGCCGGATAATTTAAATTTGGATCAAGTCTATTCTTCTGAGACGTTGCTGATCTTTGTGGCCGTTTGTCTGGAGCGTTGGTAATGTGCTCTGGATATTGACCCTCCCTGTTAAGTTTTAGTACCGGGCATTTGCTGATGTAGTCCTTGATTCCAGCTTTTTCTTCAACTAGAGCAGCGCGAAGATCTTTTTCTCGGATACCCCTTGGAGTTAGGTTTTCGATAAGAGCATCAATATGTTCTGGATTCCAAAAGAACGACCATTTGGGTTTGGGCAAGTACGTGCAATGAACTGGGCATGATTCTTTGTCACCGTTACATATTCCAAATATTGCTGGTCTATCCACAACTTCTTTCTTTGAGACATTAGCGCCTTTTTTCTTTGACGATTTCTTTGCGGGGGTGTTCATAATAGAATTTTCTTTATCACTCCCTCCTTCTCTATCCATTTGCTGATATTTATCAAAAGTCTGTTTCACAAATGTCATATCTTCAAAGTTTACATCTCCAACGTATGGAGTGGGTGCGGGCAAACAATCTCCAACAAACTCATCATCATTCTCAACGAACAAGCCAGCAATGGATGGGAAAATCCAATATCTTCTGTATGCTCGATCTCTGCCAAGAGGATGCAAGCCGAGCCTACGCTCGTGTTTTAATATTTGTTCTTGAAGTTCACTCTCCTTCCAATAATAATCTTGCTTTCTGTGCGCAATTTCCCTTTCTTTCTTGTTGATTTGATAGTCGATTTGCTCATCATTTAGAGGTGGTTTGCCAGGTTTCACTGACGCCGCTGATGATCCTGTTTTACTCTTTCCCTTATCCTTGGATGAGCTTCCACTTTCCTCATCATTTTGACTATCACTTGGAGCAGGTTTTTCAGCTTTGTACAATGACATGTCCGGAACATGCCTTTCGGAAAGTAATTTTTGTCTCCACCAAGCATCCTCTGCATCCTTTTTCTTTTCAGCTGCCTGAAGTGCTCGCATATTAGCTTTGTTGAGTTTGTACTGTTCAAAGCTTTCTTCCATCGCATCTCGAACAGAAACATACATCTGGATTTGGTTTATGAGACATACGAGCAGTTTTAACTTTTCACGCATCGTTAAGTCGAAGACTGATCCACTACTTAGAGTTTTTAAGATCTGCGGCTCTTCCATACGAAGTTGAAGACCAGGGTCGTCAGTTTCAACGTATCCTCCCCTGTGTTGACTTCTCCATTTTACATCTTTTTCACTTGGTTTTGCTCCGGATGCTAGCAAATGAAGTCGTATCACTTCGGAAACAGTTAGATGATCAACACCAAGCTTATGAAGGGGAGTATTTTGGAACATCATGGACCATGTTGAATAGGCAGTGGCTAGACGCACTGCTTCTTTTGTAGTAACATCCCCATCCATTTCGTTAACATCGTCAAAGTCTACGGATTCAGTTTCTTCTCCTGTAATTTCAGCTTTCTCACCTTCTTGTAGACGGAATATTGTTTTAATCATCAACTGCAAAATATCACTAAATGGTCCGGCAACTTCTCCTTTCGTAAGAGCCCTCTCTAAAATGTCGAATGTAACGCCACTTGAAAAACAATCACGAACTTTTAGTATGCTTGTATAGCAATTCATAAACTCCAGGACCATAACGAAATCACCAAATAGATTGTTAGGAATTTTGCAGACGACTGGGTCAGGGGTTGGAAGATCCTAAAACGGTCAACACAAATAACAAAAAAAATCGTATTAGAAACCCAAAACAACATTTTACACAAGATCATATAATAACAAGGCATGTATTTATTATAGAGGCTCAGAGGTAGTGACGAGTTATTAATCATTGTCTTTCAGAAGCGGACAGAAAGTATGCATCATTGCCAAACGGAAATGAAATAGACATACCTAATTAGGTTGTACAATAGCAATAGGATGA